>MVGT01001064.1:1931578-1959432 GCA_002174775.1 Macleaya cordata | reverse complement strand
AAGGGTCACGTAGGAATATGTCTCTTATAGACCATTATTATAGCAAGCATAATTAAAAACATTGGTCCTTAACCATTTTCTGCTGATTTTTTTCCAATTGAGTGTGTATCTAATGTATTGTACATGCTTTTATTTGTTTATCTAGTGGAGTGTTTATCCATTGGATTGTTTATATAGTGAAATGCAAAGAGCCTTCTTTACCGGAGCTAATCATTCGTGTGAAGAGTTGTTTATTTTTATGGGGTAGAGCCATAGGGATTGTAAAAGGTATCATTTTGAAGATTTTGTTTTTCGTTGGGAGTTAGTAGTTCAGTCTCTTTGATAAGGGCTGCTGAATTTTTTTCCTTGTTGTATAATTATGAGGAGCGCATCATTTTGAATTTTGAGCTTTAACACCTATTCATGCTTTGGAACTTATGAAATTAATAAAGAATGTGGTAATCTAAATGATCCATTTGTTGTTATTGTTGCTGCTGGCGATGAATGACTACTATTTGTTCATATATATACATCCACTTTTAATCAACCAGATTGAGAGTACCATAACTATCACTGATTTTACCTACAAAAGCCTTAATTTTTGTAGTATACAAAAAAAATACCATAGTTTGGGTAAATTACACCCAAGTTGCACCCCTTTTGGAAATAAAAATAAAATCTGCACCCTCCTCTAATTTTTGTCCAAATCTTTCAAAAATACCCTCTTAACCTTTTTATTGTATAAACCCTTTATTCTTCATTATATCCAATTATAGACCTACACATGGCATCATTTCATCTAATAACTAAGAGTATTTTGGGGTTAACATTGGGGTGGGTGCTTATTTTGTATTTATATTCAAAATGGTGACTTAGGTGCAATTAACCTAAGAGAGTGTTTGGCAACCATAAGTCAACGTGCTTATGCTTCTCATAGAAGCACTTCTACTTTTGAGAAGTTAAAAGTTAGGAGAAGTTTGTATGGCAAAGTATTAAGAGACCATTAATTGTTTGAGAGAAAAGTCAAATTTAATGTGCAACTCGAGGCAAAAGTAACTTCTCACAAGTCAAAAACAAAAAAAAAAATTGCTTTGGAGAAAAGAAACTTTTCTACTTATATAAATCATTTTGTTTTTGCATTCTATACATGCTTTTCTACTTTTTTACTTAGAGGGTGTTTGGCAATCATAAGTCAAATTGATTATGCTTCTCATAGAAGCACTTCTATTCTTAAGAAGTCAAAACTAGAAGAAGTTTGTATGGCGAAGTACTATGTAGTTTGTTGGAGACCATTAATTCTTTAAGAGAAAAAAAGACAAACTTAATGTAGAACTCAGGCAAAAGTAACTTCTCACAAGTCGAAAGCAAGAAAAATTTACTTTATATAAAAATAAACTTTTCTACTTATATAAGTCATTTTGTTTTTGCATTTCATATATACTTTTTTACTTTTTGACTTATATAAGTAGAAAAGTTACTTATTATTGTGTTGCTAAACACCCTACAAACACCCTCTAAACTATGGTGTTGTCGTTTTCCCTATGGTTGATTATTTTTATTTTTATTTTTATTTATTTATTTTTTTTAAGAGAGGGAACTATTGTCCCAGATACTTATTTTTAAGGCGTAGATACACGAAACTAAACGTGTGAGAAGCACGATGAAACCGCCAACAACATCAGATCAAGATCAAAGCCATCACCAATGGAACCGCCACCTAAAGGCTATGGAAACCGCCACCAACGGGTTATATATATATTACTAAAATTACATGGGTGAAACTTGATGGTAAACCACACATTCAAGAAGTTTAATGGTAAACCACACACTCAAGAAGTTTCGATCACAAGACCTCTCAGGACACGAGAGGGATGCACAACCGCTTGGGCAAAGGCCCATGTGCAAGTTGATTATCTATACTAATATATTAAGCCAATTGCCTTTTTTGAGACTTTTTACACTCAATGCCCCAAAAACATAAAAAATCTTTTAATTATTTAAGGTTAAATTCGGTATTTTTTGCCCTCCAAAAACTAAAAATGAAGGGTAAAACTAAAAAAGTGTTATGAAGGGGTTTCCAATTTATGTGACAGTGAGACCCACCATGTTACACAAGGGTCAGTCATTTATTTTGTAAGAGCATCTCCAATGCAAAAGTCTTATAAGACAATGTCTTATCTATGTGACATGTCTTATAAGACAATGTCTAATCTACGTGGCAACAAAATCTTCACAATAGACATTGTTGAAAAAAATGCATCTCCAGTGTAAATGTCTTGGGATGACTTTTTAACTTATGTGTTACTTAATTTTTGAATGGGTCAAACTTATTTTGTTTAAAAAGTAACTAAAAATTTTGGAGGGAAAAAAAATTGCTGATGTGGACCGTAAGAAATTGTGAAGATGAATGTCTAGAAATAGACATTCTACTTCACAATGTCTAGAATAACTACCGCCACATCATCATCACATCCTTTCTTCACATTAGCATTGGAGAAGATTTTTTAAAAATAATGTCTATTTATCCTACATGGCAGTCTTATTTTACTACATTCACATGGGCATTGGAGACATGGTCTGTTTAAAAGTGGTGTGCCACGTAGGAAGCACATCCATTTTTTTCTTAAAACCGTCTCTAATGCAAATGTGCTCATCTAATGTGAAGATAATGAGGCAGGTAGTTGGGAAGACATCCTTTAGTCCATCCTCTTGTTCTAGAGGTTCACCAAGAGGATGTCTTCCCATCCTAGTCAGTAAATTCAGTTAAATATATTATTCTCTCTCTTCTTTTTTAGCAAATCTTGTTAAAGATTTTATTTTTTCTTTCCTTTTTTACAACTAAAAAAATAAATTATTTAATTAATTAAATGCCACATAGGCAAAACTAACAACCACACCACATTTGCATTGGAGATGAATTTTTTTTTTCAACATAAATTGTGGAACTTTTTTCTCCACATAGGAAGCAAGTCTCAAGAGGATCTCTTGAGAGCCATGCCACATAGGAAACAGATCACATTTGCATTGGAGATGCTCTAAGTCCATCAGTTCAAAAAGCAGCGCTCTTTAAGGAGTCCCGCAAAACCCCAAATTATTGAGCGTGGGCTTTAAAATCCACAAATTCGTGGATTTGCCAACTTTAGGCTTATAGGGTGGAGTGAAGTCCGACTAGTGTCCGACCAAGGTAGAAGTGATTTTGGTGGATTTCACAAAAAAGAGAAAAAGAAGACAGAAAATAGAGGAGAGGAGCTCCTCTGCAAGTTGTTACCCCCGGTTGCCGGTAATACCTTCCTCTCCTCTCCTTCTTCCCTATCTTCTTCTCCTCTTATATCATTCTTATTCTTCATCTAAAAAAACCCTAGTTTCTTAATAACAGTAATTGCTGCTATTACTGATTTATCTCAAAGAGCCCTAATTACTGTTGTTCTTTTTTTTTTTTGTCAGTCTTTTCAACCAAAGCATCTATCCGAGCTCTGACAAGGCACGAACCATCAAGGTATTCTATTTTTTTTTTCTGTGATTTTTTTAAAGGTTTGTTTCAAGTTTATAATTACACAAAAAATGAAAAAAAAAATTGAAGATGAAAAAGTTTAATCAGGTGAAGTTTAAGTAAATAAATTTGTTGATTTATTTATTTGAATTTTAAGTACATAAATTTGTTCAAACTGCGCTTCATGGTTAAGTAATTCAATGTACTGTTTGTTCATCATCTCAAGAGCATTCTTAGTACTTTGGTTTGCATCATTGTCGACGAATCGATGATCAATTTGGGAATTTTGTATGAGAAACCGATTAACAGTAGAATCGACGGAAGGATGACCGAAGGAGTAAACTTTACCGGCCGGAGAGAAAACAATGGCGGCCATTTCAGCACCACAGAGTACACAAAGTTCACTTGCTTTCTTGAACAGACCCGACGGACGTTTCGAAAACGTGACTTGTCTGGTGTTTTCTTTGGCGATTTTCTTGATTTCGATCTTTTGGCGGCCCATGCCTTTCTTGTTCTGTAACATATCAATGAAAACCAGTGAGAACTAAAAAAGAAAACAGAGGAGAATTTGGTGATCATGGGTGTTTATTATTTGAATTTTAAGTACATTAATTTGTTGATTTATTTATTATCTTTATGTGAATGGTATCTTTGATGCATTTGGGCTTTCTTGCAACAGCTCTAGTACTATGTATATTCAAAATTTAGGATTACCCTTGAGAAAATTTTAGATGTCATTGTTCAACTGTTATTCACTCTTAGTATAAACAAGTTATCACATGTTCAAAGTTATTAGAGACAATGTCAATGGAGATCTAGATAGAATAGAATTGTCTCTGTGAACATATCACATATGTGCATTTTCACATACATTGTAGTGTTTAAGTTTTAGTTGCTTTCTGAAACCCAATTGTTTGCTGTTTAAAGATGCAAACCGAGAAATACAGCATGGACACTAGTGCTTCTAAAAGCAAGCTTGATGAGAGTGATGAATATGAATCCTCTTCAGAAGAGGTTGGTAACTTTAACACCTCAAGGTTGTATACTTTCATAGAAGGGCCTATTCCTTTCAGTTTACTGAGAATGATGTCTGGTAGGAAGAGGAGCTGGAACGCGAGCTTGCTGATGTCTCATTTGAAGAGCTTCAGAAGGCACGCTCTAATGGGTTTCATGCAATGCACCAGAAGCCCAAAGCAGAGAATAAGGTCGGACGGGCAAACAAGAATAGGTACTCTTTTACCCCATGTGCTTCAGTTGTTTTCTACCTTGTCCTACTGTACAACTTGGTGATTGATCATGGAGTCTTTGATGAAGGCCAATGGAAATCAGTAGCAAGAAGCCTGTGGGCAGGTTTAGGGAGGTAATTCAAGCTCCTAAAAAGGTGAGTGTGAGTTTTTGCATTATTTCCATTACATGGGAATTTACTGGAATCTTCAGGAGATTTAATGTCACTTTGATGCTATTAGTGTGAAGCTTTCACTCTGGTTATGATAATAATTTGGTTTGGAAGCACTTTCAATTGTTCAGGTAGTTTGATTTTTTGAACGAACATCCTATTTCACAAAGATCATCTAATAGTGTCTTGCTTTTCCGTCGATTGAATAAACATCGTATCAGTAAATTGTCTCATTGTGTGTCTCTTCCATGGTACGTGTCTCATGTTTTCTGAAGTCCGGGACTCCAGTGTGATTATACCATCATGCGTTCATATACAGCTTATCAAAAAAATTCATATGTTCATTTATTTGCTGGGAGAATTGCTGAGCACTTGGAATAATTTAGGGTTCAAATTGGATGGGTTGAGCCAGGTCAACCTGAGGTCCTGAGCCCATTAGAAATTGCTTCACTCGAGTCTAATCCAAGTGATGCTTGGGTTTAATGTGCTTCGCTCAAGCCAAACCTTGTTGGTAATTTCTAAGCCCAAGCCCGCATTTGGGTTTAAGTCGGGTTGGTTAGGTTGGTCATGATATCTCATTTATATAGCAATACTTATGACACTTTTCTTTTTCTTTGTCCTTTCCTTTCATCCTTTTTTTTTTCTTTTTATAAATCAAGGGTATGCTCTTCCTGAAATAAGTAGTTGATTATACAAAATTAAAGGGAAGTGAAAAATCAATTCTAGCTAGTGTTCCTAGGACTGCCTCTAAAGAACATCTGTAGCCCAAGTCAGCATCAATGCAGAATTTTATCAGTGTCGATATTGAAAATATGGTGGTACTTTAAGAGAAAATTTATTTTTTGACTAAAGTAACAAAATAAAATTTAGTGCTAATCAAAATTCAAACAATTTTTCTTGCAGTGGGCATGATCTTTCATCTTCTGCACCTCATCCCAATTAGTGGGACGATAGTCTCTTGTTGAACTATATACTAATGGTTGATATGGTAAATGTTCTGTATTCAGGTGATACGTGACCCACGGTTTGAGTCTTTATGTGGGACTCTTGATACGGATGGGTGAGCCTCTCTCTCTCTCTCTCTCTCTCTCTCTCTCTCTCTCTCTCTCTCTATCTATCTCTTCTTGTGTGCATGTTGCTACTATGATCTAACATGTCCTGGTAATTCTTCAGGTCAAGTATATGAATTATCTATAAGATGCCAAAGCTTTGGTCTATTCTTTTGCATAGAAGTGACTTTTACTTGTCTTTCTTCAGTACTTCTTACATTAATATTATCTTTGTTTTTCTCGCTATTCCATGCCGGACTGTACTTCTCTATGTTCTCAAGGTGCATTAGTTTGTACTGCTCCATCCCCTAATAAGATTGTTAAAAGAGTATCAACCACCATTCAAAATTAACTGTTAAAGATCCAGACTCTCCATGTGGATGTTATTTACTCTGTTTAAACGAAATTTGCTGACTTGGAAAAACTACTTTTGTTATATTCAACATCCCCTTGTCTCTCGACTTTCTCCCATTTTCCTGTTTATCAACACGAGAGACATACAATATTTCACTCTCACTCTTGAATCGATTAGATTCTAGGCATATTATTTGCTAGGGTTTTGGTGAAGAGAAAAACCAAGCACCACCTTTTGTTAGAGCTGCTGGAGATGCGTATCATGCACTATTGTTGTGACAACCTAGAATTTTAGAGAAACTACAATGTTTCCGAAAGCCATTCCATTACTATTGAAGTTGTGTATACCCATGATTTTCCAAGATTTTTCATTGATTTGTGGTTATGAGGAGATGTCTGACCTATTGAGTTGAATTTAAACATTTCATACAGCTGATACAAGTGTAAAGTGACAGTCCTTGTTTCTTTTATGTTTATTTTTCCGTTAGTGTAGCTCCTTGAGGACTAGGACTCCTACACAGAATATATGATTTATAACTCGTAATTATTGGATTTATAGGTTCAGGAAGAGATATAATTTCTTATTCGAGACTGATTTTCCTGCTGAGAAAGAGGTGATTCTTTTTTCTTTGAAATCTAGAAAAAGCATGTTCTGGGGTGTTTTTTTTTATATAATCTTTTTTTGCTAAACATATATATATTTTTGGATTTTATAGGAACTACGGAAGTTGATGAAGAAATCAAATGACCCAAAAGTCATTGCTGACTTAAAGGATCGCATATCTTCAATTGTAAGTGGTAGAGTAACTGGAAATAGAAGGAAAAAACCTTTCCATTTAAAACTTAGCATAATCTGACGATTATTATGTCTTGCTTTAAGCCATGTTTTGTTTAGAAATGAACATTTAAAAATGGTACAATGTTTTGTGGGCGCTTTGGTTTTTATGTCCTTCCTTTTCTTTTATGTTTCTTGTTCAAATTAATGGTGGGGGTATACAGTTTAATTATAAATGGTGCAAGTTGTCTTTCATTTTCTTTCAGCAAGTTTCATGTAGAGGTTTTGAAATCTTAATATTTGTTGCTGCGGCTTTTTGTCTGTGTTTTTTTAAAGGTTATAAATGGTTTTTCTGGAAAAAAAATGACAAAAAATTCTTGAATTTTTTTCCAAATAGTCATCATGGTGACCTTTTTTTTTTTTTTTTTTGGTAAAAACAGCTGCTGTTATGACTTTCACTGTCCAACAAAACCATTTTATGTTCATCTTTTGAAACCTTTTTTTCGAGAACACGATTTGTCAAGCGTTAATGTGTCCCTCCATATGTTATTTATTATTATTTGAAAGTTGATGGTATCTATGCTTCTTCAGGACAAGCAACTAAAAGCAGGGTCTGCAAAACGTGATGATGCAAAGATTCTGTCTGAGCACAAGAAGAAAGAGAGAGAAGCCGCAAAGCAAGGGAAACGCCCATTTTATCTCAAGAAATGTATGGTCTCTCACATGAATCATGAATCATGCATGCAAATATGGTGGATCCAACTATCCCACATTAGCTACTAACTTACTATCATATAGGATTAATATTTCTAAATTGATTAGAACTCTTTGGAATTGTCATCTATAAAACCCACTTGGGTCTATGTAATTAGTGGAACTATTAAATCTTTCATAAACCTCGCAAAGCCTAACGTAGTTGTGGTTTTGCAGCGGAAATACGGGAACAAAGGCTTATTGAAAAATATAATAGTCTCAAGGTATGTATGAGCCTTTCAGGAACATGAAATGTATTTGCTCAATTATTTTTTGAGAGATCAGATTATTATTGTTTCTTCACAAATTTGTATGTTTATATTTATATATTTCAGGCTGCTGGCAAGCTCGAATCCTTCATCGAGAAAAGGAGGAAGAAAAATGCTTCAAAGGATCACCGATACATGCCGTATCGGCGACCAAGCAACAATGAACAACAACAGTAGGACTCTGAGCCAATTTTGTTATGTAAGAACTGCATTTTCTTTACATTTTGCTCCTAGAATGTTTCTCTTAGTTACATTTCTTCATACAAAAAAAGAAAATCAAATGGAGGTTTGTGAGGAATCATTGAGAGTGTGAATCTTTGTGCGATTCATGATTCCGGAGAACTCTGGGCTGTCATATGTTATTACTGTGTTAGAAGTTAGAACAATATATTTACAAACTCTCTTGTTTATACAATTACCATTTCTACAAATTTAAGGAGTTGGGTGAAATTTTTTGTACCAGTAGGGTGTTCTTAAAGTTTGGGAGTATCTACTATCTACTTGTAGTTCTGGCCAATTTTTTGAAAATCTGGTTCTGATACCAATAGGTTTAGTTCCAATTCCTTCAAATATCAAAGGACCGGTTTTACTAATAATAAGGCTTGTGTTTCCAATTGATTCCAGTTCCAGTACTAAAGTATGTGGAACTGGACATGGAAATTTGTTCCATAATAGGTTCCGATTTTTGGTGGTTTGTTATCATTTACTAGTCCTTTGCAAATCAGACACCAGCATGGGGTACAAGGAATTGAATCCGTGATTGGAGCATCATGGACTGGCTGATCAACATTGGACGGTGAGTTGAGGGTTGAGCACTAAGTAACGAGAGCGGGAATCAGAGCATCAAAGCCACCAATTAAAAAGTGTTCTTAGTTCTAGAATGCTTTTGGAGCGGGAGCGTTGGAGTAGGAGCGCGAGGTTCTCGAGCGAAACATCACCTTCTACCGTCAGTCTGGTTACTAAGGTTGAGCACAATGGGTCTAAGTGATCTATTGGAGCACCATATCATCCCTCTTAATTAAGTTAATGGATAATTGAGAATCTTGTAGGCTACTTTTCCATTTAATACAATAAACTCATCATATTCAATTAGCTTAATAAATCTGCAAAATCAATGGTTGCGTGTAAAGTTGTAACAAGAAGAAGATTATTTTGGGGAAAATTAGCCGAAAACCCGTACTTGAAACGTATTTTAGGATTTAGCCCTACAAACATTTTCATTTAGTCTAAGGCCCCTGGATAACCGACTGAAACCCTCTCCGAGAGGGTTTCATCTATAAATTAAACACACTATTAAAACCCTCAGGGACCTTAGACTAAAAGAAAACGTTTGTTGGGTTAAATCCTAAAATATTTTTCAAGTAGGAGTTTTTGGCCAAAATCCCCAAGATTTTATTGTAGACCTGGCAAAACACAACGCGACGTTAGCTGGTCGATTTTAATTTAACCTCGAGTCGTTTAATTAGACTCTACCTCAATGATGTCTAAACAAATTAGGGTTAAGATTAATTATTTTTTATCCCAACTCTAACTCATTATACCCCTATTATATACATTCTAAATTTTTTTTCCCCCAATATTTCAAACTTAAGTAATCGAGCGTATCGTGGGAATAAAAATGGGAGCATTGGAGCGACCAATTAAAAATATCTTAGATTTCGGTTGAAAAATGGTACAATATTGTCAATTTGACATATCCCCTAATGTTTTTAGATGTAAGTAACCTGTGCAAGAAGCGAGATCTAGAGATCGAAATCAAGAGTAGGAGACATTGGATGTTACAATTATGAGCCTACACGAAACCTCATAATAGGCACCCCCGATGCCACGAATCGAACTCAAAACCACCAAAAAAAAAATGAAAAATGCACAAATCAATCATACTATGACTCTATGAGGTTGTCAAAAAAAAAAAAAAACAAAAAATAGCTCACTGTAACAGGCATAAGGCTGATGGCAATATTAATAGAAAAAACTTCTTATAAAAAAAAATTGATAGAAAAAACTTCTTATAAAAAAAAAATTGATAGAAAAGTACTACATAAACGCGGTGTTTTATTATTAAATAAAAAATGATTTTAAAATTTAAAAGCATATATTGGGGTGCAAATCAAATATAGATTAAGGCCTAAGATTCTCGTATAAATTATTATATTTTTACGCGATAGTACTACCGGGCTTCGTTAACAATTTTTTAATTTTTATTAAGAGTTAAAAAACGTGACGGTTCGCCTTAGTCGAGAATAATTTGTACAAAAAAAAGAAAGTCAAGTTGAAATCTACTAATTAAAAAACATTAATTAAGCTGTATATTTGCAGATTAATTTGGTAATTTGCTGACATTACATCTGGGGGGGCGATTTGAAAATACATACAGTTTGTTAGGTCATTTTATGATATTTGAGTTTTTATATGAAATTGAAAAATCTTATTATTAAAAAAATGAAAATGGATGAAAAGCACTCAAGGGCTCCTTTTTTTTTTTTTTTTTTTTTTTTTTCATAAATGCTATTCATAACGACTGCTTTCTTGAATCTCGAGTAATTAAGGTTCATTGTAAAAGTTTTTTTTCCTTCTTAAAATCCTCTTACACGTTATTTATCTCCCTCTCCATTCTCTCTTTATTTTTATTTTTTATTTTTATTTTGTAGCTAATAAAAATGTAGAAAAGATCAATATTGAAAATTTTTTGGACAATATGAAAAAAATCCATAATGAAAAATATTAGTAAAACTATTTTCAATAGTTTCCACATTTTGTTCATATTGAAAAATAAAAACAAAAAAAATGCTCAAAAAGAAATTTGAACTCGTGTGTTTAACAAAAAAAATCTATTTCCCCTAGCTCTTTATCATGTTAATGAAAAATTTAATCTTAGAAGAAAAAATACATTTAAAAACAAGTGAAATCTAGTTAGCTTAGCTGGTAACGTATGTTGTTATTGATAGCACATACAGAAGTTCAAACCTCATTTGCAGCTAGTTATTATGGAAAATTGTACACAAACGAGGATCGTTCGAGTACTTCCATTGATGGCTGATTCTTCGATACAAATTGTCTGTTTATATCTCATCTCTAAGTTGTTGACAATGGTTTTTCTGTGTCTTTTTATTCTCTTTTGTCATTTGTGGTGCCTTTCTCCATCTTTTGTGCCCTTGTACTTGTAATTGAACATTTGTTTCAATCGTTTAATTTTCTTATCACACGAGCAATGCACGTTCATAAAAAAAAATGTGTAGGAAATAAAACCTCATTTACAACCATCCACATATATAAATTATGATATGATAAGGTTTTTCATTGTTTGCGTTGCATTTTGTGGCCTACTAGTGTAATATTAGCATTTTTCTTAATCAAAAAATTATTAAAAATTTGAAAGATCCATAAATGAATTAGTTATCTTAATCTTAATCACAAGTAGTGCATAATCATGCAACGAACATTTATTCCCCTAGTATATGTATATAAATTTCAAATGATCAAAGTAACAATCCAATTGTTCATGAATTTGGGCACATAAACTGTGCACTTTTAGGAGATATTAAGATCAAAACTTCTTAACTGCTTAGCTCTTTGATAATGGTACTTTTCTCCCATATATCCTAATTGAAAATAAGAAACAAAAAATAAGAAAATCAACCCCTAAATGTTATTCTTCTTGGGGTCGATGCACATGGTGCATGTGCTTATGAATCTAAATTGTCCTGTTATCACTGTTGAAGACCATTTCTGCCTCCTAAACCATAGCCCATGGCCCATAATCCAAATTAGCATCAAAATCCAAACAATATTAATCATCATGGACCGTCCCCAATTTAATCAAACGGTTCATATAATTTACCGAAGGATCTTGATCGAACGGTAATTAACGCACCCAAAAAAATGTAAAATAAAAAATTTACCCTAATAAAATC
Organism: Macleaya cordata; assembly: GCA_002174775.1. Taxonomy (NCBI): domain Eukaryota; kingdom Viridiplantae; phylum Streptophyta; class Magnoliopsida; order Ranunculales; family Papaveraceae; genus Macleaya; species Macleaya cordata. The sequence goes on along the minus strand of MVGT01001064.1, from coordinate 1,947,453 downwards.
TGATTAAGATAAGATTAACCATCTTATCTTATGTATTATTTAAAAGGGTTTCTAAGAAAAAGTCCTTATTTAGTCTTTCTTCTATTCTTAAAAAACACTACAAAAAAAGTAAATTAATGTACTAAAGTAACCAAACACAACTCATCATATAATAATAATATTAATAATACAATAAACAAAAGAATAATAAATAAATAATAAAATTTTGCATTTTGACAGAAAAGCCACACGAGGGGTTGTTTTTTTTCCAATCTACGTACACTCTCTCACACGTGACAAATCTCACACCCACTCTCTTTCTATCTCTACCGGTTCTACCCTTCTACCTATCTTTCTCAATGTACCCATCCAGTAATATGATGCCACGTAACCACCTTATAAACAACGCGATCGTGTCGCTACCGCGAGATCTCCAGAGCGACAAACGATTTCGTATAGATTTATGACACGTGTATAATTTGAAGAACCGGTTAAAGCCTGTTAGGGTAGGGTTGATAACCGGTGCAGCCGGTCAGTATCTTGCTATAATTCCCGCGACTTATATAAGCTGAGGCTGAACTCAAGCGAAAATGGCGGTTCCAAAGAAAGAGAGTTGAAAGATTTTATTTACTTTTTTTTTTCCAGCTCGATTTTGAAGGTTAGTATTAATTTTTTTTTTCTTTTTGTTTCTACTTTTTTTTTGAATTTTTTAGTTCGAAAATCGAGATTACTTTGCATCTAATCTTTGAACAGTTAAAGTTCTTAATTTTCTATATCTATTTGTTGTTGTTGTTGTTGTTGTTGTTGTTGTTTATGACTTTGATCTTCTAGGGTTTCTTTTTTTGTTGCTTAGTACTGAATTTTTGATTCTATAGTGGGTATTGACTTCGATTTAATGGAGTTCAATTTAGTTTATTGTTGGATTTTGTGGGATTTGATTTGTAGGTTTTTAGTTTGATCTTGGTAGGAGTATTTTAGTACTAGAGTTTAAGTGATTGAATGTTGTAATTACTTAGATTTTATCAGTTAGATCTCTTTTGTGCTGGTGCATGATGAGGAATTTCAGGATTTGATCTCTTCCATTATATATATATATTTTTTCATGTGAAGTTATATCTGAGTGGAAAAAATTAGGGTTTTCTAGGGAGGTATTATGTTTTGATTCGCATTACAAGGTATGAGCTTTAGAATGGTTTGGGTTTGTGTTGTTCATGTCTTGGAGGATTAATATCTGTTATTGTTGCTTTTGTTTGTCTTTGTATATGAACGGCCTTATAAATAAGGAATTTTCTTTTGGAACTTAACAGATTGTTCAACTTCCAGAAGATTTCATCACGCTGAAGGTCATAGATTCATACTCTGCTTCTGCTGATCCACTATTTATGTGAACTGGGAAATAGTTTTCTTGCTTCTGTAATTTGGATTCAGGCGGATGCCGTCAGTTTTCTAGGTTTTGACTCCGAGTTCTGCTGAGCTCACTTTTCTCAACACGGGGTTTAGGGCTGGCACTGGATAGCTACTTGGATTCCAGCCACCAGTTGGCGGTGCCCCCTGTGGCACCGTCTCGGGTGGCTGGGGGCCCAGCACAGTCCTCTTCGAGCTCTGGTATTTTTTTCCAGGGAGATGGACAGCCCCAAGCAGTAGTAAAGACCCTCCTAAATTCATCTTTTGGGAACTCTTCCAGTTCTATTTCTGGGACTGGGCGTTCTACGTTGGTTCCGGCTTCTGGGGATATGAACCGCACAGCAAACTCTGGACCAAGTGTTGGTGCAAGTTCATTGGTCACAGACGCCAACTCGAATCTCTCTGGAGGACCTCGTTTGCAGAGAAGTGCCAGCATCAATACAGAGTCTTACCTCCGGCTACCTGCATCACCATTATCATTTTCATCAAATAATATAAGCATTTCAGGTTCTTCGGTGATGGACGGTTCTTCGGTGCAGCAAAATTCTCATCAAGACCAGAACCCCCAGCAAGTGCAGCAAAGGCAGCATGGTGGTTCTAGTGCTACATCTCAACCAACATCACGAGCAGGCCAAATTTCACAAATTTCGGTTCCTAGCTGCCCACAGGTCCCCAGCTCCTTGACTCAAGATCCAAACAATTTTGGGCACGTACATAAGAAGCCCAGACTTGATATCAAGCAGGAAGATATTATGCAGCAGCAGGTTATGCAACAGCTGCTGCAAAGACAGGATCAGATCCAGTTGCAAGGACACAATCCACAACTGCAAACCTTAATTCATCAGCAGAGACTCATGCAACGGCAACAGCAGCCACAACAGATATTGCAGTCTATGCCACAGATTCAGCGCGCCCACTTGCAGCAGCAATTGCAGCAGCAACAGCTAAGGCAACACGTGCAGCAAGGTCTGCAGCCAGTACCTGGGGTGAAACGTCCCTATGAGAGTGGTGTATGCGCTCGTCGGCTGATGCAGTATATATATCATCAGCGTCATCGGCCACCTGTATGTTTTATTTTTCATCCTCAAAGCTTCTTATGTCATCTCCTTGCTCCTTTTTTTTTGGCAATTGTTACAGTGCTAATTCAAATGTGTGTAATCTGACACACTGCTCTTTTTATTGCCCGTTTGGTTCACAACTTCGGCTTGTGTTTCTCGATTCTTTTACTGGTATAGCTAGAACCTCTTTATTTGATTGCATTATCTGACCTTGTTTCATTTCTCGCTTCTAGGACAATACAATTATCTATTGGAGGAAATTTGTAGCGGAGTATTTCGCTCCCCGTGCTAAGAGAAGGTGGTGCTTGTCATTATATGATAATGTTGGACATCATGCCCTAGGTGTTTTCCCTCAGGCAGCTATGGTTAGTTATTTATTAGGCGACATTCTCTTTTAATTACAGAGGTTCATTTTTGTTATCTACCCATGTACTTGCATTATCCCTTTCCCAAGATGAGTGCATTCTGTTATTAACTATAGCCTCTCATACATGCCCTACTCTACCAACACAATCGTGCGTGTGAACCAATGCAACTCTATGCCATGTCTGTCTTTCCTCCTTATCCCTTTATTTTATAGCCTATACAAGCTGAAATATGTTTGTTTCCTTCAGGATGCGTGGCAGTGTGACATTTGTGGTTGCAGATCAGGAAGGGGATTTGGTAAGTAGTTCATTAATTTTGAGTTCTATAACCAGGAGGTGATAAGCAAACACTATTTTTCTTATGTTTTTTGCCCCTTCCTGTATGACATCCAGTTTCTTGTTGTTGATTTCTTTTTAAATGCTTTTACTTGGTGATAGTGCATAATGTTTGCTAAAGTGCGATAATGAACTAACTAAGCAAGGCTTTAGGAGATATTGTTAAGAGAGGAAAGGATATGTTTTGAAGCCTTTGCTTATGACTTGAGATTCACACATGCGTCTTAGCCTGTAATGTCAGTTGACTCGTTCGTTCTAATACATAATGCTCTAGGTAAGTCTAAATTGCCATTATATTAGTTTCTGCTAAAACAGTTGAGAGAACCCAATCATCGCTCATTTCCATGTTAAGGGCATCAGTTTCAAACTTTTTGAGTTGGTCTGCGAATGAGTACCTTATGATTAGGTTAAGGTTAGTGCGTAATGTTAACAGGGGTTTATAGGACGTTTCTAACCCCGTTTCTGCCGCATTTTTGGCAAATTCTGTACGCTCTTTTCCATTACTTTTGTTATTATGCTATATGATGAAGTTTTGTTTTACAATCAGATACCGCATGTTTGCTACCAAGCAATGAACTGCTCTTTCATTTAACTTCTACAAAATGCCTCACTGATAGACTTCGTCTCTCTTTGTTGATTATTGGAACAGAGGCAACTTTTGAAGTACTCCCTAGGCTTAATAAGATCAAATTTGACAGCGGGGTTACCGACGAGCTCTTGTTTGTAGACATCCCACGGGAATGTAGGTTCCCCTCAGGTATAATGATGTTGGAATATGGAAAAGCAGTCGAAGAGAGTGTGTATGAAAATGTTCGTGTTCCTCGTGAGGGTCAACTTCGCATAATATTTACCCCTGAATTGAAGGTAATAATGTTCTGGCATTAAGCTGGTACTTTTGTGTCATTAGTGTTCTAAGACTTGAATATTTGATACCTTTTTATCCTCATTTTCCATTCTTCTGTTTTCTTGTTTACCACTGTAACATGTGACCACTAAACTTTTCTTGGATGATTCACTTGTTTATCTCTCTGCCAATCTTTTTTTTGGTATAATATTTATTAAACAAAAACTGAAATCACAAGAGAGAGAACTACACAACTAGGGTATACTGTCTGTGATAGCTTCCCAATTGAAGGCCAAGCCGTTAGACTTAGAATCAATGACCATATCTGTAATTACTAATTAGCGTCTGAAATATTACCCTTTTGGAGCCTGAATGACAGACACAGTGTGACACACATACGATGTACTATTTTGTCACTTCAAGTCTGGATGCTTTCTTAGTGAAAATGAGGTTAAGAATTAATGGAAAGGGATCTTCTTATACAACATAGCTCTTCAGTATTTGAATTCATATTATTATATCTATGAGGGGAAAGGCTTTTAAACAGTTCCTATCAAGTTAGCAAAGTAGCATATGGAGGAATGGGAGACTTCTTTCGTTTGCAGAAATGGAATTTTTTTTTTTCAAATGTGACTGCGTGGACAATACAATGGTACCACAAATTTCTAAAAGTGGGGCATCTTATGACAGAGTTTGACATTAATTGCACTTTTTTGGCTGCAGATATTGTCTTGGGAGTTTTGTGCGCGACCTCATGATGAACTCTTACCTCGTAGACTCTTAGCGCCACAGGTAACATTATTTGTCTTTTTCTTGAATTGCACTAGCTAGATGGTTATGACAATCTTATTGAGTGTTATCTAAGATATCTTCGGTCATAATGTTTTCCCAAAAATATGAATCTGTGGGGTGATTTCTAGTCCAGGGATTTGATCAGTGTAATAGTCCTTTTTTCATTTCCTTCCCATAATATTATAGATATATTTAAAGATATGTGATGGCCTCTCTGGGTACTATAATTGGGGCTATCGTGTTCTTATGGCCATGAGTGAGTGAATTTCTTTCTGCTCTTAAAAGTAAATGAATTTCCTGTTCCTAAGTACCATTGACATTGAATGATGTTTGATTTTATCAGATTTATGTAGGTTTATTCATATAACATCAGATCGAATATGATTGAAGCTCTTGTCAGAAGTGCGATGGTGTATTAAGTTGATTTCATATTCTAAAATTGATACCTCAGTCTAACTTTTTTTTTTAAAATAAATTATTTCAGTATCCTTTTGTAAATACTCCTGATCTTCTCTGTTCTAATTTCCTAATTTTTCTGCGTCAGAGCCAAGCTTCTGAGGGTACCATGCAGTTTCATATAATTGCTTTGTTTGGATCTCTGTAAGAGTCCTAGGGATTAGTGGGTGTTGGGATATAATAGCCACTTCCTCAGTGGTTTTGGACACTGCAAGTATAGTTTTTCTTTGGTGATTTGGCTAGGACTGTAGGACATGAACATTTTAGTTTATTTAACCTGTTTGCAATTTTGCACTCTTCAGTTTGACACTGGTTATATTTGCATTATTGCATCCACTTATATTGTATTGTCTACTCACAACATGTGCAATTTGGGTTTGGCCTATGTGATGTATTGAATACCTGTTAGCCACCAACCTATATTTAGCCTGGTCATTCTAACAGAAAAGGTTTCATTTCTCTTGTACTACTGGTTTATAGTCCATGATGTAATTTCCCTGGTTTTATGCTTATTGCTTACTAACAAGGAGTAACTTCCACACTTAAGTGTTAGGATGTTTTGAGTATGATTGAGATCACTCGTATACAAGTTCATTAGATTGGTGAGAAATATGCTAACATGTTCTCTCCCATTGCAGGTGAATAATGTAGTGCAGGTAGCACAAAAATATCAAAATGCTGTTGCTGAAAGTGGATCTGCAGGGCTCTCAGTTCAGGAGTTGCAAGCACACTGCAATGCGTGAGTCAACTAAGCAGTGTGGACTCCCTTTCTGTTATGCAATGTTTTTTCCTGGTTAGACCTATATTTGTTATTTTAGTAGGCGTAAATCACATTAACATTCCAGTGGGTGCAATTAGGATCAGGTTTCAAGTATAGAGTAGGATAAGAGTTTTGGAAGTTGATGAGGGTTTGGATCAGAAATCAGGTAAAGAAGATTGAATTGCTCCACCACCACTTGAAGAATAATCACTGTTCAACTTATGTGCCCAAAAACCATTGAACTCTCCAAAGTCATAATAGTACTAGCATACTATATGTTTCGTTTACAATGTATTTATAGGCTTATTCTCCTAAGTCCGTTTGAACTTCCTAATGATGTTGAAGGAAAATTGCTTTGCAGAATTTTTTTTTTTGAAACCTGAAATTTGCAGCAAGCATGTTTGTGCATGATTTGAAGTTTTGCTAAAACCAGTATCTCAAAATCTTTACTCAAGTTTACATTAATGGTAGCCCAAACATTGATGAGGTAATTGGCTCCAAAGTTTGTACATGGCGATATTTGATGGCATAGATGTGACCAACATACATGAGAGGTGGTAGTGAGCAATGTCCTCCCCTAAAAGGATAAATTGGACTTTTCTGCAATTAGTTTTGTAAAGTTTATCCTTCTTTACAAGAATTTTGTAGCACTGTTCCATATATAAAAATGTATTTTGAAATTCATATTTTAAATAGCCATGTTCAACTTCCAATGCATACTGAGAAGTCAGCTAGAAATGACCGTTACATAATTTACTTTTGATGGTACACTGAGCATTCAGAAAGAAAAGCATTTAATCCTAGAATGCTTAGGGTCTCTTAACAAAAATGTATTTTGAAATTCATATTTTGCTTTTTTTCTTTTATTTTGTAAATGTTAGTTCTCCAAAACCATCAGAGACGTTTGTTACAGTTCTACCATAGTCGTACGCATGAAAATGTTATATCATAATATGTTTTGTTGCTACTAAATCCTAGCAGCATATGATGTGGGCAAGCAGGTTTTGTTTGATTTATAACATGGAGCAGACTGATGTTTTTGTGCCTCAGACACTTTCAATTCTTGACTACAATGTCTTTTATATGATTTCCCATATTTAAACTTAGTTCTCACTGGTTCTGTGAATAGAATCTTATTCTGGACATGGACCTGGTTTTTAATGTTCATTGTTTCTTCTTTAGTTTTGTGGCAGCCTGGCGTCATCTAGCAAAACATTTGGAGTTACAGTCACTGAATGACTTGGGATTTTCCAAGAGATATGTTCGATGCTTGCAGGTATTTGGGCCGCTTTTTCTGTGTCTGGTTTAGCATTTTGAAGTTAAGTCCTAATATTTAATATTGGTGTATCTTCCATTATTTTCTTATTGATATCGTTTGTTTGCTTTATCTGTTAACAGATATCAGAAGTTGTTGGTAGTATGAAAGATTTGATAGATTTCAGCCGTGAGCACAACATGGGACCTATTGGTAATTTATTTCTGTCTTGTTAATGTTATTACATGCTGCATTTTGATAATTAATATCTTAGTGTGTTCTCTTTTTTTCTTTTTTTAATCTGAAAAGATTGGGTTATTATTTTTCTTTGCCTTATCTGTCCTGGCTACTCATTCAACGTCTGAAATTTGAATTGTTAAATGTCTGCTCCAATATGTCATGAGGAGAAATTGTTGCTAGTTCGGTTTCAAGTAGATTGAGATTTTGAACTACGACACTGGCTAGCTACATGGCACATAAGAAGTACGACCCTGGGTTCCTAAAAACTCGTCAGTACATGGAACTGGCATCATAGGCTGTAAGAAATCTTTGGCGGTGTAACATAAGTCTGAAAGCGACCATTTCTGAAAGCTCATAGTATCATCTTCCCTGTTTTCATCCTTCACATGATTTCTCAATAGTCAATACCTCGTCGATGCGTGGGACAAATGTCTTTTTACTTTTTATTTTCCTGAATGAGATGAATTGTTCTCAAGTTTTCTGATATGAAACAAATGGTGTTCCCTGTTTTGGGGCCTTGCGTTTTTCTTAATCTGCTGCTTTTATCACGGTAAAGTTTGTTAGTTCCATCGATAAGGAAAACATAGTTAGTGACCTTGCAATGACAGTTACATTCTTTGTATCAACTAGAACTAATGGTTTCCTAGTTGATGAACGGATTCATTTTTGCAGATTATAGCATACTCAACAACCTCTTGCTGGTTAAATAGCTTTCTGTAACATATTATGCATTGAGCAAAGATCATTAGTTCTATTACATTCAATTCCTCCTATTTGATGCAAGAGCAACATGCCAACATTTGCAGATAGCTTGAAGAATTATCCTCGACAGACAGCTGTAGCCAAGTATCAGATGCAAAAGATGCAGGAAATGGAGCAGTTGGCCAGTGCTCAGGGTCTGCCAACAGACACTAACACTCTGAACAGACTACTGGCAATGCAATCTGGTCTGAACAGCCACATGAACAATAATAACAATCACATGGTTGGAAGTGGAGTTTTGAATAACTCTGCTCAAACTGCAGTGGTGTTGAACAATTACCAAAATTTGCTGAGACAGAACTCTATGAACTCGAACCCTAATATGTTTCAACAGGAAGCTTCTTGTTCTTTTGGCACTTCCAACCAGACACAACATTCAATGCCGTTTCAAGGTCCTGCGTCTTCGATTCAAGGTTCTCTCCAGAATGTACAAGTTAATAACTTGTCAAGTCCCCATCATCATCATCATCAGCAGCAACAACAGAATACTGGTAACTTGACTCAACAGAACAACCCACAATCCTCTCAAGGGAATCAGAATTTACAACAGCATATGATCCAACAATTGCTACAAGAAATGATGAACAACAGTGGGGAAGGAAGGGTCCAGCAGCAGCAGAACTCAGGTGGGCAGAACGTGAATGGGACCATGAATGAGCATGTCTTCAATGGAGTAAATGGTATTACTACGAGTGGTGGTGGTGGTGGTGGTGGTGCCTTGCCAGTGAAGGCTGGAAGCACGGGTTCAGTTGGAAATCCGGGAGGATATGGAAACAACACTGCCCCTGCTAGTCGAAATATGGGTAGGAGTGACAGTTTCAAAGGCACTGCCAATAGCAACAACTCGTCCATGGCTGGTGGTGGTGCAAACAGCTTTGACACGAAAGTGGTGTCTGATAGCCATTTCAATTTTCCTGATATGGTTCCGGACATATCTACTGAATTTGCAGACTGGGAATGACTGATCTGGTTCGAGTTGTGCTCTTTATTTGGCGTTGTTGTAGACCGGCTTTGAAGAATGAATGACCAAAAGAAGTGTTGTTTTATCTGTACAGAACCTTTAGAAACAGTTCTAATAGTATTACCGGGGATCTTTTGATTATGTCAAAGGAATTCCGATAGTAGTCTCTGGGTATTTTTATTTGGGGTTGGCAGTTTTGCAGGTTTGCCATTTCTGATATTCGCAAGTGTAATTCTAGTCGCCTTTTACAGTCCAAACAGCTTCACGCATCATATTAAAGATAATATATATCACTGCCAATGCATCAACTCTCTCTCTCTCTCTCTCTCTCTCTCTCTCTCTCTCTCTCTCTCTCAAATTGTTTAATTCTTGTTTGTATCTGTTTTGGTTTTTTACCTGTCTTCAAATACCTTCACTATCTATTTGTCTTCTTAACTTCTAAATTTTTTTTCCTCTTCATCAGCACTCGATGTCTAGCCATTTGCTGTGTCCAGATTCAGAGTTCCAAGTAACTTCCAAGTCATGAGAGGGCTACCCTATAGGCTAGAATAAGATGCCTTTGCATTCATTCCATAGCATCACCAGTGAGCTTTCCCCCGAACGTCATCTCTGCAAGTGCACTGAACATCAGCAATTGCTTTTGAGGTTCTATTGGTTGGGTAGTTAACATTGGTTTTGAGTGAACATGAAAAAAATGAAGATATGCAACTGAGTTGTTGATATGGGGAGTCTTAGGTTGTAAAATGAAATCTATTTTGTTTTGATCCCAGCTTTGATCCCAGTCAGAACAGATGGATCATTTCATTTCTTAGATTATTTTTGTGTTTTCAAAAATAGAAGACCAATGCTACACTTACTGCCTAGGCTATTTAGGAAGGCATTTGCATCAATTTGAAAATGACCCAAACACGAGGGGTGTGAGAATATATAACAACCTTGGGATGACAGCCAGTAAGAATGGCAGTAAGAAAAATGCAGCAAGTCGAGCACTTTTCAAAATAAAAAACCTTTTTAAGTACAATATCAGCTTACTTCAGGACCCACCAAAATAAATATCGGCCCTGCTTAGTATGCAGGAAAAATTTACATCTGCAGTTATTCCCAGTCAAAAGCTGCTTAGTATGGTATTCCTCTGCTAGTTAGGATACCTATGGCCTTGTTTGTCCATGCAAACTACCACTACTACAGCTGTGGTAATTTGCATTCTGCAAATTTTCCCTCCATACCAAGCAGGGCCATCATCTTAAAAAGCCTGCCTCAGCTTTATATGTATATATATATATATATTTCACTATAACTATTTCTCTTCCGTCTCTCTCACACACATTAAGAGGAGTCTCAAAAGAAATGCAATTCTAAGTTTTGCTGCAACAGAGAGAACAACTACAAACGTTATTCTATGTGCAAATATTATTCGGCAATCAGCTCTTCGTCATCAGATTCTTCTTCATCAGATTCATCGTTATCATCAACAACACCTACATTCCCAAGCAAAGCACTCAGAATCATTCGCTCGAAGCTCATCCCAGCTCTCTGCATCAACCTTGCTGTGAATGAATGAAGGCGAGAAGGTGCACCAGTTTCATCTTCCAGTGCTGTTGTCGAAGAGTTAGAGTTGTTAACTGTAGGGTAGTACTTCAACACAGACCTCCCGGTGAGATCGATTAACTCAGCATCAAATGCCTGTGTGAGTGGGCGTCCCACGACTTGAACATGAGACACACTTCAGCAAGCCAAAACGAAGAAAAAAGAATTAGTAACATAATCCAACTATCATCAATCAATAGAACATGTAAACTCAGAAGGGGAACTTCACTTGCACTCCACTTTTTCCTGGCCCACTACTTGTTCTTACACCGCGTCTGTAGGGCCCAAGTGGATATGGCCCAAGGGTTGATATTTTGCACTCCATCATTTAGATTTATCCTCACAAAAAACCACATCAAATTTCTGAATCATGCTTTTACTGCTATTTCCAACCAACTTGTGATGGGATACAGTGTGATGTGATGATGATCTACATGGCGTGGGTATCATCTTCACACAAATTGGATAGTCTTCGTGGGAGCCCCACAGGCAGGGTGCAGACATAGTGCAAGAATAAGTGGAGTGTTAAAATAAAAACCTAAAAGGCAAGGTGACAGAAACATTTCCCAATTCCAACGCAGTAGTTGGTCAAGTACGGAGCCTAAAGACTAAACTTTAATAGCTCAGACGAGATATATCATCACCATATTCAAATTGACTAGAGATTCTGTTCCAGTAGTTGGAATCCTAATAGACAACATTGCATCTGAAGAATCTGTCTCGTGGAATGGAACTCCACTATAAAAAGAACATAAAGGATACTGCAATCTTTTCTTTAACCTGGTAAGAGAGGTTACCTAATTTGCGAATTATTGGAATTTAAACATGGATTGATACTTATGTGTTAAAAGTCTTACCAAGCCATGCAGCTCATGACTTGTATCAGATAGTGATACTTTGAGCAACTGAACCAGAGGAACTACCAAGATAGGACTACAAGAACCAGATTGGATCCTCTCGGCAGTAGAGCAACCACTACTACGAAAGATAAAGACCAGAGTAAAGAACTAACCATATATAGTATAAACCATCCATTTCCTGTTGCTGAACCCGACCCAACAGCTCAATTTGCAGAATTCCACCAACGCAAAGAACAGGCTGTGGTAGCTTGAACTTCTGTAAGCAATTTTCCTGTTTGATGGTCACATCATTAGAGTTGCTAACAAGTTTGGGACTCCATCTGGAAATTAAAAAAAATAGGTTTCGATCTGACCTACTTAAAAGTCAATTTATGGTCATGGACCTATTGGTAGTGGCAGAATCTGATTTTCTTTTCCTTTTTTGGAATTTGGTTAAAAAAAGGAAAAAAGGCTGAAAAGAAAGCACAACTTAGATAATAAAACACACCTGAAGCATTGGAAAATCTGGTGAGACGTATGTCCATACTATGTAATCATCAACGGATCTGTGACCGGCCTCAAACTCATCCATAAGATCTCTTTCCATTTCAGGTGCTTTAAAATGGCCCATTTTAAAACGCACAGCCTTAGCTGAATATATGGGAAAACCATACTGGAAAAATGCTGGGTAGAGAAAAGCATCTTTGCAATCAGTAAAACAAATACATGGAAGGAACTAAACCAAATAAGTACATACAAAAATATCAGGCAAATAACCTTGGAATGGTTGGATGTTGATTTCGGTAATAAAACACAACTTGGAGGCCAATTTATAAGTTAATGTCTCGGGCACCCCAGGATCGCTTTCTCCTTCACTTGACCAGTAAGAAGCTCTCTCATTGACTCTATCACTAGGTTCCAATGTGTGCTGAATGCTTTCTTCCGGATAATTATCTGTACTTGATGCACCTATAGCCTCCAAGATGCAATCTTTCCTCAGATTAGGAGTCAGACCTCGAGCTAGGAGAGCATAAACCCGATGGTTTCTCTTCAAATTCTCCAATACACTATCAGTGGACTCGGCTTCTATAGGCTCTATCATGTTGTTTACTTCAATGGCAGATGTAGCGCTTGATACTTCAGGAAACAATCTTAAGCAGAGCTTCTTACAGAAACCATTTGCAATCACTGCAAAACATTTGAGAAACCATGTCAGAAAATTCAAAAAAAATAGTTGACATGAGTGACGTTACAGGGATGACAAGTAGAACAGTGGAAGGGGAAGAACAAGCAGAGGCTCCACGGGAAGAGGAACCTCAATTGCAACAGGAAGGTGTTCCAACTGCAGTGGGAGTTCCTCCCGCAGCTCCACAGGATCAGTCAAGTACTCAGACTGAAACATCTATGGTGTTCGTTCCAAGAAGATCGTCACGGACTCCTAAACCTAATCCAAAGTATATGAATACAATGGATCATTTTTTGCTTACAGATGGTGGTGAACCGTAACATTTTGATGAAGCGCTCCAGGTTAAAGACTCTAGTAAGTGGGATCTTGCTATGAAGGATGAGATGGACTCACTCTCACAGAATGACACTTGGGTGTTAGCAAAGCTGCCGAAAGGCAAAAAGGCGTTAGAGAACAAGTGGGTCTATCGGCTAAAGAACGAAGCAAATGGAGACACACGCTACAAGGCGAGGCTCGTTGTGAAGGGGTTTCAGCAGAAACCAAGTATTGACTACAACGAGATATTCTCTCCAGTTGTGAAGATGACCACTGTCAGAGTGGTGCTTAGCCTAGTGGCTTCACAAGATCTCCACCTTGAGCAGTTAGATGTAAAAACTGCATTTCTTCATGGTGACCTTGATGAAGAAATTTATATGAAGCAGCCAGCTGGTTTCATCGAAAATGGCAAGGAGGAGATGGTGTGCAAACTCAAAAAGAGTTTGTATGGTTTGAAACAGGCCCCAAGACAGTGGTACAAGAAGTTCGATAACTTTATGTACAGAAGTGGCTACTCGAGATGTAACGCAGATCACTGTTGCTACAATAATTTAGTTCCTTTTTCATCATTTATTTTCAGGAAGAAAATATGATTTTGACAAGACTTGAATGATCTCCCAGTCCTCAATCCAAATTACTTTTAAAACCTTCTGAGAAAGTAACTGAGTTGTTCCCTCACTGTTACTCTTAACTCAATGGTTTGGTCTGTAGCAACTGCGAACTAGTGCGTACAGGCCCATCCTATCGAACAAAGAAAAGGAATAAAGTTATTTGGAAAATAAAATTAAACAGTAAGCACTAAAACACTAACTACAGGAGCAACATTACCAAAGAAGTGTCACTAATCCTAAGTTCTGTCTACAATAACAGTATTATTAAGAAAAATCTTCCAAAAAACACATTCTCTACATTAATAGCAAAAATTATAACAACCAGATATCAATATTATAAACAGAGATAGCAACAGGGGCACAGGGCTGCAGAAGGTAACATCCAATTAGGAAATGCCTCTAGAGGTATAAGGGATGCGACTTCTACAGGCATATGGGATTTCGAATTTCCTTAAAGAAGAACAGGATGGCATACTCACCAAAAGTAAAAGCAAGAGCATGTTGAACATCAAGTTCTGATTCTGAAAACACTTTGCACGTGAACCGACATCCAAGAAGAACAGTCCCAATACTAGACAACCTTTTTTTAAAAAGGATTAGAGGGTTACTAAGAGTTTCCCCTTGACAGGCATAAACCACCATCCCCTTGGAATTAATGATTTCTTTTAGCTGTACTTTTCTAATATGGGTCATCCGGATGATACACACGGCTTCGTGGAACTTGTATATGGTATCTCAGAGACTTAGAAGAATTTTCGTTGGGCAAGCAAAACATCAAAGACACGCAAACAAACAACCATATAAACTAAGCTGTGGCAACAGGCAAGGCAGCAACTAAGTTCAGTTTCTTTCGCAAATTAGTTGCTCAAGACTAAACTTAGAGCTTCTCCTCTAATGATGAAAATGAAATGAGAGTTGTCATAAAAAAATGAAATATGATGTCAACCCTATTATTGCTTAATAGATTGGCATTAAATTATTATCAACCCTTGGGGCCTGGAATCCTTCTCTACATTGATACAAGTCAGTGCCCAGAATACACGAGTTAAGTACAACTTATTCTACAATTATACCATTACCAGATAACTATAATAGTATTAATAAGAACGGTAACAACACAGTGCAGGAAAATGGAGCACAGTAAATGCAGCTAACATACATTTTTAGACCATTTGGTCTCACCAAATTGGCACCAAGTAAGTATAGGTAAATAAAACATACTAAATGACACTAAAATACATTAGTAGACCATTCGAGCTCACCGAATTGGCGCCAAGAACGCGAGACAGAACTAATGCGAACGATATCAGCTGGGTCATCCAAATACGAGAGAATGTACGATGACAAGTCCGTGTTGAGAAATTGCAGAAAATCAATATAACCCTCCATTCAAAGTAAAGTAGACGTAACAATGAACAATGTAGACGAGCCCTCTTGCGCGCAAAACCTTATTGACATTTAACAGACAATAATTAGAGACCAAATAATGTAAGAATTTCGGAAGTAAAGGTGTTACAAAGTGTTAAAGAATCAAATCAACACTATAAAATTGACCAGAATGACTTAATACATATCTTGACTCAAATTGAACCCTACAATTAAATCCAACAAAATGTTTCCAGAGCAATCCGATTTAACTGTAATGGGAAAAAAAAACAGATTAAAATATTCAGAAATATCCCCAAAAACCAAAAAACCTTTTCGATTGGGTTCAACGCCGTAGAAGTATTTGTCAAAAAAAAAAAAAAACAAAACAAGAGATTGTGTGATGAAAATCAAGGAACTGAAGTAGAATAATACGAAGTTCAAGAAACACAAAAAACAATAATGATTAGGGCAAGAAAATGAGAAATAAGAGACAGAAAGACAAAATTGAAGATAAAGAAGAAACATATATATATATATATATACCTTTATGCAGTAAAGACGATTTGCAGATCTAATCTAAAGCAGAGACAAGAGTAAACCCTAACAGAGAAAGAGAGAGAGAGAGAGAGAGAGAGAGAGAGAGAGGTATTAAAGCGGTTTTGTTTCTTCACCTACGTCCCCTCCAAAAGAAATGAAGGCGGGTGCCTTATCATTTTTACAGAGTATAATGAAATCAATCAAAATCACCCACAACACC
>MVGT01001064.1:1881536-1931438 GCA_002174775.1 Macleaya cordata | reverse complement strand
AAAAAATCAGATTAAGGGTTTTTGATTTTTTGGATTTGTTAATTAGGATTGAAGTTTGAAAGTTAGAGATGTAAATCAGTTGATATAATTTTCTTAATTTTTTGTACTGTTGTTTATTGGCTTATCCCTTAATAACGACGGTGCTTAATGCTGACAATTCACCATCTTTCAACTACCATACACGTGTCACACTCATATGCACTCAACTTAGTCCTCCTCTTTAACGGCTCAGATTAAATATCTTGGTTGAATTAGGTATTAGTGTGGTCAGCAGTTAGGGTGATATAACATTTTATTTGGCTCGCCTCACACTCTAGCGTCAGTGGGTCGGCTCCTGCAGTACTTCGACCAGATTTAATTTAATTAATTAATTTATTTATTTATTTTTATTTTTTTTAATGGAGAAAGTGTTTAAACTTAATAACATTTTTTAAGGATCAAACGCTTATAACTGTTTGGCCCGACCATATTACAAAATAAATGCCAGATTCTTATGTGGCATGGTGGGTCCTACTACCACATAAGTTGGAAACCCCCTCGTAACACTTTTGGGAAGGGAAAAGTGATAGGTCCCACCCTACCACATAAGTATCTGGCATTTGTTTTGTAACATGGGTGGACTAAAAAGCTTTATTGTATAAGAATAGTCGGCAACCATACAAGTGGCAGAGACTTTCCCAGCAAGGTAAAAACTAGAAAGAAAGATTAATTTGTTTTTAATTCCCATATCTTAGATATGTACAACTTAGAGTCTTGGTTTTAAACTAGGGTCAGGTTATATAGCCTCCTTATATAATCTCTTGCTTGTGGGGTCTATATGAAATGCATTCATGGATTGATTTTTAGAGAAAATGATCTACACGGTGAGGAGAACTTTGTTACCTGAAATCAGCCTGATCTAAAATTTATAACCTCAAATCTACTCGTTTCAAATCAATGGATTTTTGAAAATGATGAAATACATAGTGAGGAGAACATTCTCTCCAAAAATCAGCTCCCGGATGCATTAAATATGGGCTCCACAAGCGAGGGGATATATAAGGGGGCTATAAAACCGGACCCTTTAAACTAATGTTGACCGTCTAATTTCTATCAAGCAATTAATTGAATTAATAAATAAGGGTTAGGTTATATAACCCCCTTTATATAAACCCCACTTGTAGGGCTCATTTGTGGTTCTTTCCAGAGCAATGTTATCAAAACGGTTCGGTCTAGGTCAAACCGGTTTGGATTTGAGTACCGACAATCTGATTGGAACCGATGGTCGAACCACCGAAACGGGTCAATCGATTCTTTCATAAACTCGGTTTTGCAAGCTTTTTCTTTAAAAAAAAGTAAAAAACATACAAAAAAAAGAGAATAGTATAGTCTTTTAAATAATGAAGAGATTCCTATTCAACTTTAGAAATTGAAGATAGTTATGTTGATAATGACTATTTATCAATATATTTTTTGTTTTTACCCTATAAGATTTCTTATATTTTTTTTTAAAATTTTTTATATTTAAAATTATTTAATAAATAGAACCGGTCCAACAGAATCGAACCTAGGTCCAACCAGTTTTGAAAAATTTCGGTTCGATGACCGGTCCGATTTTCATAAAATTGCTCGAGGGTGTACAAGTTTATAACTTGTCAAGTCCCCATTATCATGCAGCAGCAGAATACTGGTAACTTAACAAAACCCACAATCCTCTCAAGGGAATAAGAATTTACAACAGCATATGATCCAACAATTGCTGCAAGAACTGATGAGCAACAGTGGGGAAGGCAGGGTCCAGCCACAGCAGCAACAGCAGAACTCCTCTGGTGGGAAGAACATGAATGGGACCATGAACGAGCACGTCTTCAATGGAGTAAATGGCATTACTATAAGTGGTGGTGGTGGTGGTGGTGGTGCATTGCTAGTGAAGGCTGGAAGCACGGGTTCAGTTGGAAATGCGGGAGGAAATGGAAACAACACTGCCCCTGTTGGTCACAATATGGGTAAGAGTGGGAGTTTCAAGGGCACTGCCAATAGCAACAACTAGTCCATGGTTGGTGGTGGTGCAAACAGCTTCGACACAAGGGGTGTCTGATAGCCATTTCAATTTTCCAGATATGGTTCCAGACATATCTACTGAATTTGCAGACTGAGAATGACTGATCTGATCTGGAGTTGTGCTCTTTATTTGGCGCTGTTAAATTTTTTTTCCTCATCTTTTTTAGTCTGCAAGTGCACTGAACATCAGCAATTGCTTTCTATTGCTTTTGAGGTTCTATTGGTTGGGTACTTGAACATTGGTTGATTGAACATGAGAAAAATGAAGATATGCAAATGAGTTGTGGAGATGGGTAGTCTTAGGCTGTAAAATGAAATATATTTTGTTTTGATCCCAGTCAGAACAGATGGATCATTTCGGTTCTTAGTTTATTTTTGTTTTTTCACTACATAACATTGAATTAAAATTTGATAGGACTCAAAAAGTTCCAAAATGCCCCAATTTTTTTAGTACTTTCCAGATCTTCCATTAAGAACCAACTATGTAGGCCTAACCTGGCCAAACACCCTGATCTGGTAATATTATCTATGAGCAATTGTTGCTATCCAATCCCTTTAAAAGTTTTCATTCCCTGTGGTAGTATAAATAATTGTATGTCTATGTGACTATAGTTAAGAATCAACCTATCATGTATAATTCAAATTACAAAGGTTCAATTCTTAATATGCGGAATTAAGAACAAGAATCGAATATCTCAATCTCACAACAAGTAAAGAAAAAAACACAAGAGATTTTGTTAACGAGAAAAATCCAATATTAGTAAAAACCCCGGGACCTAGTCCAGCAATAATCCACTAAGAGTTCAATAAAAATTTACAATCGATTTACCACTTGATGGACACGATTTACAACTCCATCTACGCTCCAAACAGCTACGGTGTACAGTTCTTCCACAAATTCGAACTCCACGAATCTGTCTCTTAGTTGATTGTGATGTATCTCTAACTTGAACTCTATGAGTCACGCACCTTGAACCACTACTTCACTCTTCGAATATTTTACTAAAAACTTGAATCTTCAAGCTTAACCACCGGAAATCCACCGGTAACAAAAACAAAATTTTTGAATTAAAATGAGAAGGATTGAACCTTATTCATCAAGCTTGGAAGCTAAAGGTTTAGAGTTGAAACTCTCCAAGACTTAGTTGATGAATATGGTGAATGGTTGATTTAAACGAGTATGAATCAACCCTACTTATAATGTAATGTCTAGCTCTAAACCCAGAATAATCTAAGTATTCTAGGTCTAATGCTAGGCACCATTATTAGAGATGAAAGAGTATTCCATTGAGCCCCTATCCCACTTAGAAATGTTTCCCACGCATCTATGTTCTTCCCTAAGACAAGCCTAAGTAGAAACAAGGTTGAAAGATACTTTACAACTCAGAAAACACCAACAAAATTCGAATCTGGACGATAGTTTCGAAACCAAACAGAACCTGGAGGTTTTCCAGTTCTTTGGTTTCGAAATCAAAATACACAATGTCAAAATAAAAAAAAGTAACTGTGATGGTTTCAGGACTTTGGTTTCGAAATCAACAGAATTGGTTTCAAAATCAACTAAAAGTCCGTATGACCAAAACAGAACTTTAGCAAGTTGGTTTTGAAACCAAAGAGGTTGATTTCAAAACCAATTTTTTCAGAATTTGAACTTTGAGTTTAAAAACATTTTTTAAAGCCTTTTAAAGTATGGGAACAATATTTTAGGTCTAACTGTCTATGGTACTTAGTTCTCTAAGCCTCTTACCATCCTAGGATGACTTAGAGAACTCTCTTACCATCCTAGGATGACTTTCGGTGGTGAGTTGAGTTTCTTGAAGTCTTTTCTTCAAATTGATCCGATCCAAGACTCACTAACTTTAACTCAAGTTACATAGACCTTCTTGCTTTTAACTATGATACAAAATCCGACAATTTTTTTTAATAAACAAACCATAGATTAATTAGTAGGAATGAAATCCCTGTCCGACTCAACCGAGTCTCTACATAAAACAACTAAGAAATAGAAACCAAACTACTACTTTGTAACCATGTTTTTGCCAGATGATAAACCATATCATCTTTACTAAAACAAAAAACTTATAAGCTAAATTATGTAAACCTTGAGACATATCAATAATTTCATCCAAAAGATGTTGATTCCACCAATGCAAGTTTGTAGTAGATCACTAGATCCCCTACCCAATTCAAAATTTTCTATCATCAGATTGGAAAACGATATTAGATAGACACAGCTCCTTGCTCCACTTCGGAGCTTCTATTGCAGCCAAAAGATTTCCCTCCTCCAAATTAATACAAGTGATGGAGAGTGCTTGAGTTCCTGTACATTCACCTGCCAAGTTGAAATTCGACAAATACGTCGTGAGAGAACTCATAGATCTTTCACCCATTAAACCTATCTGCCCTCAATTCATTTTTATGTCAAGAAACAACCAAGGGTCCTAGTGAAGTGAACCGAAGCCAAAAAAAAAAAAAAAAAACTAAAAAAAACATGCAACCTAAGAAACAATGCTGCACATGTGTATATACCATACGTACTAATACTATCCATCACTTCACATTCAAAAATAAAAATCCTGGAGTACAATCAGCTTTCTTCAGGACCCACCAAAATAAAAATCATCTTATAAAGTCTGCCTCAGCTTTATATATATTTCTATCTATTTCTCTTCCGTCTCACTCACACAAGTAGGAGAGTCTCAAAAGAAAAGCAGTTCTAAGTTTTTGCTGCAACAGAGAACAACTAAAAAATTTATTCTATGTATTCATCATCAGATTCACCGTTATAATCGACATTCCCTACATCCCTAAGCAAAGTATGCCGAATCATTCGCTCGAAGTTCAACCCAGCTCTCTGCATCAACCTTGCTGTGAATGAATGAAGGTGAGAAGGTGCACCAGTTTCATCTTCCAGTGCTGCTGTTGAAGAGTTAGAGTTGTTGACTGTAGGGCAGTACTTCAACACAAACGTCCCGGTGAGATCGATTAACTCAGCATCAAACACCGGTGTGAGTGGGCGTCCCACGACTTGAACATGAGACACACTGCAGCAAGCCAAAAAGAAGAAAAAAGAATTAGTAACATAATCCAACTACCATCAATCACGAGACCATGTAATCTTGACGGGGAACTTCACTTGCACCTCACTTTTTCCTTGCAACGCCTACTTGTTCTTACACCGTGTCAGCAGGGCCCGAGTGGATACTGCCCAAGGGTTGATATTTTGTGAGGATGATGGCCACATCATTTAGATTTATCCTAACAAAAAACCACATCTTAAAACCATAAATCCCATCAAAAGTTGATTGAAACATTAAAATTTCTGAATCATTGCTTTTTATGGTTAATTCCAACCAACCTGTGATGGGATTCAGTGTGATGTGATTTTTTGGTAATGATGATCTACATGACGAGGGGATCATCTTCACATACAAACAAACAAACAAATAAACAAACAGCCCTCGGATAGCCTTCGTGTGAGCCCAAAAGGCAGGGTGCAGACGTAGTGCAAGAATAAGTGGGGTGTTAAAATAACACGGTAAGGTGTCAGTAACATTACCCAATTCCAACACAGTAGTTGGATTAAGTACAGAGCCTATAAGAATCCATCTTTAGTAGCTCAGACAAGATATATCATCAGCATATTCAAATTGACAAGAGATTCTGTTCCAGGGGCAATAAGGTCTAGTTGGAGGCAAGAAAAAACCTCCGTAACTCTCACTTTTGCCCACAGCTTCGCAACCTAATCAATTAACTTTTGCCTAAAGAATGAAACCTTGGACTCCTAATAGACAACATTGCATCTGAGGAATCTGTCTCGTGGAGTGGAACTCCACTATAAAAAGAACATAAAGGATACTGCAATCTTTTCTCTAACCTGGTAAGGGAGGTCACCTAATTTGCGAATCATCAGAAGTTAAGCATGGGTTGATACTTGTGTTAAAAAGTCTGACCAAGCCATGCAGGTCATGACTTGTATTAGATAGTGATACTTTTAGCAACTGAACCAGAGGAACTACCCAGATAGGACTACAAGAACCAGATTGAATCCTGACGGCAGTAGAGCAACCACTACAATGGAAGATAAAGACCTGAGTAAAGAACTAACCATATATAGTATAAACCATCCATTTCCTGTTGCTGAACCCGACCCAACAGCTCAATTTGCAGAATTCCACCAATGCAAAGAACAGGCTGTGGTAGATTGAACTTCTGTAAGCATTTTTCCTGTTTGATGGTCACAACATTAGAGTTGCTAACAAATTTAGGATTCCATTTGGAAATTAAAAAAAAAAGATTTTTATTTGACCTACTTAAAAGTCAATTTATGAGTTATGGACCTATTGGTAATGGCAGAATCTGAAAAGGCTGAAAAGAAAGCACAGCTTAGAAAATAAAACACACCTGAAGCATTGGAAAATCTGGTGAGACATACGTCCATACTATGTAATCATCAACGGATCTGTGACCTGCCTCAGACTCATCCATAAGATCTCTTTCCATTTCCGGTGCCTTAGAATGGCCCATTCGAAATCGTACAGCCCGAGCCGAATATATGGGAAAACCAGACTGGAAAAATGCTGTGTAGAGAAAAGCATATTTCCTATCAGTAAAAGAAATACATGGAATGGAGCTAAACCAAATAAGTATATACAAAAATATCAGGTAAATAACCTTGGAATGGTTGGATGTTGATTTCGGTAATAAAACACAACTTGGAGGCCAATTTATAAGTTAATGTCTCAGGCACCCCAGGATCGCTTTCTCCTTCACTTGACCAGTAAGAAGGTCTCTCATTGACTCTATCACTAGGTTCCAATGTGTTCTGAATGCTTTCTTCCGGATAATTATCTGTACTCGATGCACTTATAGCCTCCAAGATGCAATCTTTCCTCAGATTGGGAGTCGGACCTCGAGCTAGGACAGCATAAACCAGATGGTCTCTCTTCAAATTCTCCGATTCCACACTATCAGTGGACTCGGCTTCTATAGGCTCTATCATGTTGTTTACTTCAATGACAGATGTAGCGCTTGATACTTCAGGAAACAATCTTAAGCAGAGCTTCTTACAGAGACCATTTGCAATCACTGCAAAACATTTTAGAACCCATGTCAGAATCTTCAGAAAATATTGCAAAGACTAATTTATTTCCTTTTTTGTCATTTATTTTCAAGAAGAAATTATGATTTTGACAAGACTTGAATGCTCTCCCAGTCCACAATCAAAATTACTTTTAAAACCTTCTGAGAAGTAATTGAGATGTTCCGGCACTGTTACTCTTTAACTCAATGGTTTGGTCTGTAGCAACTGTGAACTAGTGGGTACAAGCCCATCCTATCGATCAAAGAAAAGGAATAAAGTTATTTGGAAAAAAAAATTAAACAATAAGCACCAAAACACTAACTACAGGAGCAACATACCAAAGAAGTGTCACTAATCCTAAGTTCTGTCTATCAATGACAGAATTATTAAGAAAAATCTTCCAAAAACCACATTCTCTACATTGATAGCAAAAATCATAACAACCGGATAATATACTATAAACAGAGATAGCAACAGGGATACAGTAGGTAACGTCCAGTTAGGAAATGCCTTAAGATGTATAAGGGATGCGACTTCTACAGGCATATGGGATTTCGAATTTCCTTGAAGAAAAACAGGATGGCACAGTCACCAAAAGTATTAGAATTCTCCCAAAAAAGAGAGAGAGAATGCAAGAGCATGTTGAACATCAAGTTCTGAAAACACTTTGCATGTGAATCAACATCCAAGAGGAACAGTCCCAATACTAGACAACATTTTTTAAAAAGGATTAGTGGGTTACTAAGAGTTTCCCCTTGACAGGCATAAACCACCATCTCCTTGGGATCAATGATTTCTTTTAGCTACACTTTCCTAATTTGGGTCATCTGGATGAAGCACATGGCTTTGTGGACCTTGCATATGGTATCTCAGAGCCTTAGAAAATTTTCGTTTAGGCAAGCAAATATAAGATAAGCAGTGGCAAGGCAGCAACTAAGTTCAGTTTCTTTCACAAATTAGTTGCTCAAGACTAAACTTAGAGCTTCTCCTCTAATGAAGAAAATGAAATGAGAGTTGTCAAAAAAAATGAAATATGATGTCTAACCCATATTATTGCTTAATACATTGGCATTAAATTATTATCAACCCTTGGGGCCTGGAATACATTACTATATTGATACAAGTCGGTGCTCCTAATACACGAGTTAAGTACAGCTTATTCTATAATTATACCATTACCAGATAACTATAATGGTATATATAAGAACGACGACGACAACAACGCAGTGCAGGAAAATGGAACGCCCTTAAAGCAGCTAACATACATCTTTAGACCATTTGATCTCACCAAATTGGTACCAAGAAAGTGTAGGAAAATAAAACATACTAAATGAAGCTAAAATACATTATCAGACCATTCGAGCTCACCGAATTGGCGCCAAGAACGCGAGACAGAACTAACTCGAACAATATCAGCTGGGTCATCCAAACACGAGAGAATGTACGACGACAAGTCGGCGTTGAACAATTGCAGAAAATCCATAGAACCCTCCATTCAAAGTAAAGTAGACGTAACAATGAACAATATAGACGAGCCCTCTTCGAAACCAAAACCTGTAAGAATTACGGAATTCAACGTATTCATAAGTATTAAAGAAGTAAATCAACAATATTAAATTGACCCGAATGACTACATACATACACTGACTCAAATTGAACCCTACAATTTAATCCAACAAATCAATCTGATTTAACTGTAATGAAAAAAAAAAAAAAAATTCCGATTTGGTTCAGCGCACGTACCAAGTCCAAAAGGAAGATGAAGAAAACAAGTGATTTTGTGAAGAAAATCAAGGAACTAAAAGAGAATAATACGAAGTTCGAGAACGCAAAAAGCACTAATGATTAGGGCAAGAAAATGAGAAATAAGAAACAGAAAGACAAAAGAGAAGCCCAGACTAAAGAAACATATATATACCTTTTTATGGAGTAAAGATGATGTGCAGATCTAATCTCACGCAGAGAGAAGAGTAAACCCTAAGAGGGAAAAAGAGAAAGATAATATAGAGAGAGAAAGAGGAGAGAGAGAGAGAGAGGGTATTATTAAGGCAGGCGGTTTTGTTTCCAAAGGAATGAAGGTTTAACAGAGATGATAATGAAATCAATCAAAATAAACCAAAAATAAATAAATAAAAATGAAACAGATTAGGGTTTTTTTTTGGATTTGTTAACGGAAATGCTACTACAGGTGTCAATTAGGATGGAAGCTTGAAAACGAGAGGTGTCAATTAGTTGATAATGAAAATTATGTTCTTTTTCATTATTTTCTTAATTTTTAGTACTGCTGTTTATTCGCTTATCCCTTAATAACGACGGTGCTTAATGCTGCTGACAGTTCACCATCTTCCATCATCCATACACGTGTCACACTCATATGCTTCTCAACTTAGTCTTCTTTTCCAACGGCTCAGATTATATATCATGGTTGAATTAGGTATTTGGGTGGTCAGCAGCTTGGGTGATGTAACAATTTATTTGGCTCGCCTCACACTCTAGTGCAACCTCAGACCGAAAACTTGGTATAGGGGTGACGCTCCCGTTCCGAACTACGTTCCCGCTCCGAAGGTATTTTAGAACTAAGAACATTTTTTAATCAACTGCTCCGACGCTCCCGCTCTCACTTTCATTCTCGCTCTGACCCGCACTCTAGTTACTTAGAGTGCAACCGACGAACTACTCTCTCTAGGGTGTCAGTGGATCGGTTCCTGCAACTACAAGAACCAGAACCTATTAAAATCTAGAAGTTTTTGGTATTTGAATAGATGATGAAACCGGAATCGGAATTATCCTGATCTTCTGTGTTTGGTTCCGATTCTACAAGATTTTTAATTATTATTATTTTTTCATGGAGAAAGTGTTTTAACTTTTAATAACATTTGAATGAATAGGTGATATAGTAAAGAAGTCATATGATTGTGACTTCACTCCTAATAATTGAATCCAACGCTCATCAAAAAATAATTGAATCCAACAGCTGAGACTAAACCACTACAATGCCACCAAACAATACAAATCACAAACAAGTTTGCTCTTTTGTCCATGCACCAGAATCAACCTCCTCAAAATGTTCTCAACTATATATGTAACCTTTCTACATGGAATTAAAAGAACAGAACATAACCCTAATAAAATAATGATGTCTGATTGATTTAAAAGAATCGAATTTTCAAGACAAGTTCATTGAAACCAAGCCTGCAACATTTTCTTTAAACAAAAAAGAACGAGTCCTCGTACCCGTCCTATTAGGGGCGGGCAAGGCAGGAACCCCAAGGGGTCGGGGCATATTGCCATGCCTAAATGAATTTGAGGCAACAATTCCACACAAAGTTAAAGTGTTTCCAAAACATAGCATGTAATTTATAAATATACATCAGTAGTTCATTGTTCTAACAAAAGCCAAAGAAAATCTTAAAGCTGAGGAGGTGCTGGTTGATCCAAGATGCCCTGCATAGGAAAAGCAATGTAAGAAGAATGAATAGTTATATTGAAAGTCTAAAGGTCAGAAACCGCAGAACGTTCTTGGGCCTGCCTCCTTGCCTCGGCTTCTTGAAAACGAAGCAACCTTTCCTGAACCATCATGCTTCGCAGCCTCCTTACAGCCTTGCTATAAAGATGTTGCATAACAATCTGGAAGAGAGTCGACATGAATGAATCAATGGTAGTCAACTTTAGAGTAAATAATCAGAAGCCCAAAATGCTTACCGGAGGAATGTCGCGAGGAAGAGGAAGCCCAGGCACCTCATTATCCTCAACATAGCAGGGAAGTGGGACAAACCTCAGTGTTCCCATCAGCAGTAGGGAGTTCTATTGTCCAACCGCCAAGGTCCAACTCATGACCATCATATCCTGCTGCGAATGAATGTAAGCGAGAAGGTGCACCACTTTCTTCCAATGTTGCTCTTGTTGAGGAATTAGAGTTGACAGCCGTCGGGTAATACTTCAAGATACATTTTCTAGTGCGCGCCATTGATTAACTCAGCATCAAATGCGGGGTGAAAGTGGGCGTCCCACGACTTGAACATGAGACACACTTTAGCATGCCAATACGAATAGAAAAGAATAAGTAACATTAACCAACTAAGTAATAATCAATCAGGAGTCAACAACGCAGCAGCAACCTACAATCCTGGCCTTACCTCCACTCTCCATCTTCTTTGTCTCTTACTTGATGAAGAACCTAAGATCTCGCATTTTTTTGTCCCCCTCTCTGAAGCTCAATTCAGGATAAAAATCTTTCTTTTAACTGGTTTTCAAGGATATCTCAGTCTAAAGACTCGATAGTACAATTAGCGGCTAGATAAATCTTGGAGGTCATTATAGACCAGTCTCAACCTATGATTACAAATACAGACCAGGTCTCACACCAACAGAGTCTAGCAATACAATGGAGGTCCCACCGGCAGGTTTTTCAGATGTGTGTTCATTACTTGCAAAAGCAGCTAAAGAAATCTAGGATGCCATTAGCTCCAAAGAGAAACCTGAGGGTTGTGTTGTCTCTACCATAGAGTTCAAAACTGGATTTACTAGAAATTTTGTTAAGGCATAGAAAACCTAATACAAATGTTCTGTACTTCTGCCTGGCTGTTTACTACGAATCAGGTCTCAATATTAAGTAAAGTAAAATTTTAATGGACTAGAAATCCTGTTCCAGGGGTAATCAGATCTAACAGCAGGTTAGGAAGACCCTCCTGAAAAACTTGCAAAATACAGTAATAAAAAATCTCACTTATGCCCACAGCTTACATAATAAAAGAATGCACAGCTTAGATAATAGATTCACCTGATCAATTGGAAAATTTGGTGAAACGTACGTCCATGTTACGTAATCATCAACATATCTAAGACCTTCCTTGAACTCATCCACAAGATCTCTGTCCCATTCCAATTCCTCCAAGTGGCCCACTCGAAAACGTACAGCCTTGCTGGCTGAATATATGGGTAAACCATTGGGAAATGCTGGGTAGAGAAAAACATCGATCTCTCCACGTACATCAGCACAAGATAAACACAGGATGGATAACACTATAAGTATCTATACAAATATCAGGCAAATAACTTTGTAAGATGTTGATTTCAGTAATAAAACACAACTTGGAGGTCAGTTTATAAGTTAATGATTCTGGCAGCTCAGGGTCATTATCTCCTACACTACACCTATAAGAAGCCCAAGGTTCCAACGTCGTCTCAATGCTATATATGTTCGTGGTAATCATCTGTACTGGATGCACTTACAGTCTCCAAGATGCAATCTTTCCTAAAAGTAGGAGTGAGACCTTGAGCTAGGAAGGCATAAACTCGATGGTTTCTCTTCAAAATTCAACACTTCCACATTATTGTCGGGCACGGCTTCAATAGGCTTCTATCATGTTTTTCTCTTCAATCTCACATGCAGCACTTGATACTTCTTAGAGAAACCATTTGCTATCACTGCAGAACATTTTAGAACCCATGTCAGAATCTTTAGAAAAAAAAAATATTGCACATATATAAATCATTTATTTCCTTTCTGATCATTTATTTCAGGAAGAAATTAAAATTTTGGCCAAACTTGAATGCTCTCTCTCTCTCCCAGTCCTTCATCAATCTCAATATTACTACTAAAACCTAGTGAGGAAGTAACTGAGTTGTTTTTCTCACTTTTACTCTAATGAAAATTTAGTTCAATGTGTTACGAGCTAGCGGCTCAATAGTTTAGCCTATAGCAAGTGTGAAGAAGTGGGTTTAAGCCTACTCCATCGGCCAAAGAAAAGAATCAAAAGTTATTTGAAAAATTAAATTTAAACAGTAAGCACCAAAACACAAACAATGGCATCAACATTGCCAAGGAAGTTCACAGTTCACTACTTCTAAGTTATATATATCCATCAATGGCAGAAATAACAAAGGGATTCAACTTTCAGAAATAAACTCAAAAGAAATAACAAAGTACTATAGACATCTCAAACAACTAAAAACTGTATTTTTTTAAGGTTTGGGCAAGTACAATGGGCACTTCAAACAACCAAACCCCTCCCCTCGTCCCAAATTTGAAGCTGGGACAAGGAGTTTGAGGGAGGCGGCTAAGATTGTGCTAGATGACACTTTCTTTGCCGTATGACACAAATTGTGCCGCATGGTAGAGATTGTGCCAGCCCGCACAATATTTGCCTCTAAACTTTATTACGAGTCAACATGCCATTGGTCATGAGAGGGAGTAATGAGACGGTATTAGGAGTGCCGTCCAATACAAATTATGTTGGCTGGCACAATCTTTGCTAACCAACACTTTCTTTGTTGGTTCATTACTCCCTTTCCACTCCACACAATGGTACTTGTCACACCTCAAAACCTTAAACACAATCTAATTAAGGGTTTTCTATGATACTTGCCCTAATGAGACAATGGACACCAAAAATAAGTTGTTGGATCTTCTCCATGTAACTGTGTGAAATGATCAGCCATCATTAGTGGGCTTAAACCAGTGGGCCTAAACTCATATGGACACTATTAGCAAAACCAATTTTGCTAGGTTACGTAATTATCACAACGTTGGTGGAGTTTTTGTTCTCCATTTTTTTAGTCCCACATCGAAAAAACTCCAATAGAGGGAAATAAAGACGACTCTATAAAAGCAAGGTGGGAATCACATGTAAAACATTCTTACCTGGACGGGGTCAATGGATGATCAAGAAGGTCCATGGCTTAGGTTAACGACCTCCATTGCACTTTGGAGGGGCGTTCGCCTAAGATCTCCGTAATGTGGGGACCTAGTTAGTTGTGTTGGAGCTTATGTTTGTTCAGGAGTGGTTTGTAAACTCTACACATCAATTAAGCTGATTTTTGGCATATTTAATTTTCTTTTTCCCTATTTTCTCTGTTCTTTCATCATCGTTTTAGCATTTAATAAGAGATATTGACTTATTATCTTAATGGCATCATAAAAAAAAAAACAACTTGAAGAAGAAGAAAAAGACTTTTGTGAAATATGTGTTGGATGCCCATGATTTTACAAGCTAGGTGGTGGGGGGGAGGTGAAGGTTCTTTTGCTTGCAGAACTTCCCATAACTCATCAAGACTTTTCAGTAAAAGAAGAGATCTTTCCATAACGTGGTGACTACATTTTGGGCTTCATTTTCCCTACTTTTTTTTTTTTTTTTTAAATTTTTTTTCAATTTTTTTTATACAGATAATAATATCTTCTTGATGGAAAATGAGAGGTGCTTCCTTATTTAATATAAAGTCCAATCTCAATTGATATTTTCATATTTTATTACTGAAGCTATGCTTTGGTCAATCGATTGGGGATTAGATGATGGCTTATGAGAGAGATAAGAGAGTGAAATAGATTGTTTACCATACCACCATCTTCAAACCCCTTCTTGATTTTTTTTTTTTTTCATTTCTTGTGTCCCACCCTTTGCTTGCTATACCATCAAATCATCCATTGTCAAAATATCTAATCGAAATTTTCCGAGAATAATTCCATTAGAAGTAAAAAAAACAAGAAAACATAGAATAATTAGAGTAACCCATTCCTATTTTTAAAATAAAAATAAAAATAAAAAAAAATTGATGGCTTTGCAATTTTTTTGTTCAAAAGTTTCTCTTTTGTTGAAAAATTTGTGACCAATGAATTTAAGATGAAAAAGTTCCTCTTTTGACTTCTATTACTTGATTCTCACAGAATCTCCAGCAAAACACAACTGACAACATCACTAGGAACTCTCTCTCTCTCTCTCTCTCTCTCTCTCTCTCTCTCTCTCTCTCTCTCTCTCTCTCTACATTTCTAAAGGCTTCTGTGTTAAAAGAAGAAATAGGCAACTATACAACAATATAAATAGGAAGACAGAGCAAAATGATGAAGCAAAAGGATTCCA
The DNA here is from genome assembly GCA_002174775.1 of Macleaya cordata. Taxonomy (NCBI): domain Eukaryota; kingdom Viridiplantae; phylum Streptophyta; class Magnoliopsida; order Ranunculales; family Papaveraceae; genus Macleaya; species Macleaya cordata. The sequence goes on along the minus strand of MVGT01001064.1, from coordinate 1,916,459 downwards.
TTGTTGTACCCTTTCAGTAAAGTAAAATATCAACCAACATTGTTTCCTAAAATTCCAATACAAGAAATTGGACTTTGGCAATGATGGTGAAAATCACTCAAAAACATGACCTCTTTAAGTAGTAGTATATTGAACAGAGAAAATTATAGCCAAAGATCAATATACACTGCTTTACAAATTGTCCAGGAAAAACCCACAACAAAAAAAAGAAGACAGACCAACCTGGCACACCTGTATTTATATCCCATCCATATTCTCTCACTACCTACACTAAAACAAGGTTAAAATCCAATTCAAAAACGCTTTAACCTCTCTCTGAACTCACTTGGGTATATTAACACAGAATCCAAACATAGACCACCTTTGGTGTGGGTGCAATCTATCTGGGTCATTGAGAACTTGATTTTCGTCGGGGTGTTTGGGTTTTCAACGACGAAATCTCCGGCGTGATAGTGAGCCCAGTTCCCAGGTTCATCCAAATAACACTGGGATAAGGCGTGTTGGCCATCTGATGTCGAAAGCTGGAACCGAACTGGTTTTATATCCCATCCATGGACCTGTTCAGAGTTACAGATCCGACGGCCAAGTCTCTTTGAGGCTCTTCCCAGTTGGAGCCTGAAGAATAGGCTGTAGGTTCCAGCTGGGAAGCAAAGCTCGACTTCTCCTTCAACCTCAAACCACCAGATTTGTTGCAGATATGCAATTGTGTGAAACCTAAAAGAAAACAGAGAGGGAGAGAACTCCAGGTCAGCTTTGCTCTTTTATCACATCAAATGCAAGGTATATTTTAAATAACATAAAGAGAAACTAAAAGTTTAGAAATGAAAACTTTAAAAGAACTTAGACACCAAGAAATGTAAAGAAGACACCAGCATAAATCACAGCTCCTCAAATTAATTTCTTAATGTTAACTTATCTTCCCAAATAGTCAAGTGTAAAAGGTTGTATCTTGTTTACAGTTTACAAACTAGATACCATTGCAGAGAAACTTGGATCAAGTTACAGAAAACTATTAACAAGGGACCACATAATCCATTTTATAAAACTTGCCTCATCTTCACTTACCTTCTCAAATAATAAATGGCTATATATTGTTTAGACTCACAAACTGGTAACCCTTTTTATCAAAAAAAAAAAAAAAACTGCTAACCCTGGTTCTTAATTTTCTTACACGGAATGAATAGTCATATTAATGAAAATTTAATTAAAAAAAAAATGATATGCCATCATCATCATCAATGCCTTACCCCAACTTTTTAGGGTTAGCACAAACACTGTGGGTCGGGCGTATAACCTCCCTTTGTGGAATATTACTTTTAGTTGGTGTACCCATGGGGACCAATCTGCCTTGGAACTGGTCCAAAGGTCCTAGACCCACAATAGCCAAGTCAAGACAGGGGGAGAGAGAGACAGAGAAGAATTGGCTAATGGCTACTATTTATTTAATAAATTCAATGAGAATCAGAATGAAATGCGTGTTATTTAGAAGAACTGGTTTGGAGTTATGACTTCTCAAATCGAGCCCACAACAATAAGGATTTGAGATAAGCATTTAAGAAATCGAGCCCACAAAAATAATGATTTGGAGAATTCAACAATCTATAGGAGGTTTCCTACTAAGATCCAACCTCTAATCCACTTGAATGCGAAATCCCAAAATATCAAAGATATTTGTAAACATATCCATCAACAAATTATAAAGATCGGGTAATTTTTGTTATAACCTGAGCCTTTTCAAAACAATAATTTTTTTTTTTTAATCACAGCATTACAATTTACCCTGCACCAAACCTTGATCTATTCTCTAAAAGAGAAACCCAATAAAAATGTAATAATCTGGATTCTAGACATTGTAAAATTTCCTTAAGAACCAATAAAACAGCTTTAAATGTTCTATGATTTTAGGAAAAGAGAGATCAACATATGATTTTGAATACTTATTAATAGATCATCTATACTTCATAAATTAAGAGAGAGAAAAAGCAAAAAAAAAAAACTTGGATTTAATACATAACAATTGGAAATAACAGAAATTAACAACCCAATTTGAATTTCAAGAGAGAAACATAGAACAAAAAGATCAAAATTTTAGGCTAAATTATACCTAGATTCCTCAGTTGGTATGTGTTTCCAGTATCTCCGATCATCAATCCCTGTTATCGTTAACGCCTTTGCTGAAATCGACAAACAAACACGACCAGTACTCTTGTCCAGCCAAATTTCCTAAACAAAAACAAACAATCCGACAAAACCCATCAATAAACTGCAAAATAAAGCAACCCAAATAAAGAATGGAGAGAGACAAAGAAATAACCCTACCTTAGCGCCACCGTCAAAAGGATTAGGCCGACAAAGCCTAGCGTAAATCTCTTTCATACTCAAGTTAACCGGAACCTCATCAAACAATTTCTCAATAAGATACTTATAATTCGACGGCAATTTCGATTCCCAAATAAAATCAGCTGAAGAAGCGCCACGAAAAGCTCGATTCAACCTTGCAAGTTTACAAATTTCTGGTGGATCAAGATACATCAGAACAGAAGCAACACAACTTTCAGGCATATCACCAAGACCCATCTTAATTGGATAAGATCCTTCTCGATCAGTTTCTGCTGCATAACTCGAAGTACCAGCTCCCATAACAAGCAAATCAATAATAAAACCAACCCTAATTGATCGAAAAAAAGAAAAACCCAAATCCCAAAAAGAGGAGGAGAATGAGAAAAAGAAGAAGAAGAAGGAAGAAATGGGTGATGATGGATTTTTAGGTTGGGTATTTAGGAGGGAGAGGAGGTAGAGGAAGAAACTGTCTCCATTTAGTTCTTGTGGATGGATTTGTATTCATTTGACCTCCCTTTCTCTATTGTTTGTTCTTTTCTTCAAAGTAGAGAGAGAAACTAGAGAGAGAAAGAGATAGAGAGAAGGCTTTGTTGGACCAAAAAGGGACTTCGTATCAATTGAAATGGCCGAGCACACTTGTCTTTTGGGGTTTAAAGAATGGAAATAGAGCTAACAGCCAATGAAATGTCAGTTTTTTAGTTCCATATTTTATCTTCCACCACCCACAAAAAAGAGAAAAATAATAATTGTTTTTGATTTTTGATTTTTGATTTTGATAAATCTTAATCCAGTTTTGGATTGACTATAATAACCTCTTGTTAGTTGTGGGAACTGTGGTTATGGATAAGGTCTGTGATTGTATAGAATTAGGTCTAAGTTAAATTAGTTACTTCCTTGATATAAGCCTTTTGATGTGGAGACAAGTTTTTGATGATTGGGATACCCACATCAGTTTGATTAGTAGATTCTTAATAAGGTTGTGTTTGGTTGCTGATCTGAAAACAAGTTCTCAAGTTACAAACTTTTTACAATCCCAAAATTGGGTGTTTTTTTTAATAGCTAAAATAAGTTTGATATTAAATCCAAAAACTATTTTTGAATTTATGAAGGTTATTGTTGAAATGGATAAATTTAGTTGATATTTTAGCTGCTTTCATAATTGTATTTGAAAATTCATTTCAGAACAAAGTTCACAAAGAAATGAGCTAAGAATTGATTCTATGTGAAAATTATTTTCACTAAAATTATGCCATTAAAAAATTTAACAAAAAAAAAATCATATTGTTCTCTAATTTTCATGCTGATCAAAAGTTAATAGAAAACTTAACCCTAAAGATAAGATTTTGGGAGAAGAATCCGGAGTTTACAAAACCAAAGAAGATTATTGGAAAGGAAAATCCATTTAAGTAATGGGAAAGCAAGTGATATACTATACTAGTCAAGACTGGAAGAGTCATTTTCAGAACTCCTAGTCTTAAGGTGGGTTGTTGTTGCACCAGGTAAGATCCAACCCATTTTGCCAAAAATACTATTCATCCACCGCTTTTGTCATAAATAGACCATCATTCAATTTCAATTGCGCCTTCGACTATATAGCAATTCTAACATTTATGAGGTGAGAAACAAAATTATTATTTTTCAAAAAATTATAAATAAATTATGTTTATAATGTTGAAAATCAAAACTTAAAAGCCATATTTTGACCTCACCAAAAATTACGAAATTCTAATGAGATTGAAAATTGTTGTTTCTCTATTTTATTCTTATTAATTAAAAATGAAATATAATATAAAAAACTTTCAGCCAGCATTTTCTATCCAAGGTTATTAAAATAATTTATCATAAAAATTGTTAACAAAGACACATTCCTTTAACTACTGGGCTTGGTGGCTCACACACGTATGGCGTGTACGTGGGCTCATTAAATGACCGGCGCTTAGAACAATCACATTGGTAAGCACTTAATTGTTTAAACTATATGCTTACATCCTACTTAATAGTTGTTCTATTATTCATACACTTTGCTTATCCGCTATGGGTACATATGAAGATGATCTAAAGACTAAATTATTTTGTAAGGATGGTCACCTTCTCATGTGGATCATCCTTATACAAAAGTACATTGTGTATACAAGGTGGTAATCCATCAACTCTAGCATCCGATAACATAGATGTTCTAAAAACTTAAAATTTCATTCTAACTTTTGGAGATTTTTCCGACAATGATTGTTCTCTGTGGTAATAACATCATCTTCACAAAAAATTTGTCGTTATGTCATACGTGTGGGTCCCATGACCTGCGTAAGAATATTTAATAAATGGGTCGGATGCAAGTCAAATTTTTAAAAATTCAAACTTTATTGACCAAATATAACCGTTAAAGAGCCGTTGGTACCTTTTCTATATATGTTGACTCAATATAGCCGCTAAAGAGCCGTTGCTACTAGCTCCAAACATGCTAAAACTTAAAGATGCTCATCTCCCATTCCCACACTGACATATTTGTTTCATGGTATTAGCTCCAAACATGCTATTAAAGATACTCATCTCCCATTCCTACATTGACATATTTGTTTCAACTTTGTCATTTTTCTATTGAGTAATGCTACTCATCCCGTGTGATTCATTCCACTTTATTTCTCTGCCTTAGGTGGCAGTTCAAGGTTTGTCACATTCAATGCAGAGTTTTAAATGTGCAATCTTTTTATTATTACTACCTAAAATCGGAAAAACAATGAGGGATGAACTAGGCGCGCGAGCTTAAAAGCATTTCCTTTTCTATTACTTCTCCTTTCATAAATTAATATGTAACAATCCTAGATGTTCCATTGTTTATCATCATTGGACAAAATAATTTCTCATTTTCTTCCTCTTGTTCATAATTTCTAAAGATGATGTCAAATTTGAAGATTATAACCATAAAAATAGTTTAAAATAATAGTTGTTAGCATCAAGGTTCAAAATCTCGTATCGATCGAAGGTTTAGGTATGTTGAAAAACTGAAACATATACAATATCGAAACATTAGAATTACGAAACACCTGAAATATTCCGAAACACTTCGAAACATTCCGATACCATTCGAAACATTCATAAAAAAATATAACCCGATATAATCTGATACCACTCGAAATATTCTAAAATATTTCGAAACGATATGAAACTTTCGGAAAAACAAATTCAAGTAATGTTTCGTTTCGGCAAGCCAAAATACCGAAATAAACAACCGAAATATTTCGAAACGAAACGAGATTTTGAACCATGGTTAGCATCAAAATAAATATTAGAATCTATTTTTCAAACGATTGACTGTACCCATCATTTGGTGAATTTAGAGGACCAAATGAAAGTTAAATAAAAAAACATCGTGAGCTATCAACCACTTTTTTATCTTAAATCAGAATGCGCAAAAATTTGATACAATTTGATATTTTATTTGGTGATCTTTGTTCACTTGCAATACTTATTTCGTGTTAAACCGCATAACTAGACATAAAGAAAAATATCCAAAGCACTCTACGTCAACATGGGTACATGAGGGAGAGCAGTTTGTCAAATCCACACAAGATTCGCGAAATACATGGAGATGGGGTTTTTTACTTGTTGCACCCTATTTTTTTACGTGTTACACCCAATTTTCCACTCTTACAGTAACTATATTAATACTTCAATGTCTTTTTTTTTTTTTACATGTAGGCTTAAATCTCTCAAAAGTTAGGATAAGATGATGCCCCGCAAATTTCATTCAATCTCTCTTATATACTTTCTTCTAATTTTAGGTTTTTGATTTGGATTCTTTCTTTGCCCTAAAATCCTCAAGAATTTTGCGGACCAAGATTCAAACTTTAATAGTTTAATCTAGTAGTTTCAAGCTGAATTTTACTTCCACCCCACTTTTGCTTCTTAACACGACCTTTTTTATTTTTACACCTTGTTTACACCAATCTGTGGGCCCCACATAGAGATGATACTATGGTTGTTTTGTTGTGAAGATGATTTGCATAGTGAAGAGATCACTCTATAAAAAATAATCAGCATTCAGATCATATTCATGTGGCCCCGCAAATTGGTGTAAACGAAGTGTTAGAAATAAGTGGTGGTGTTAAGAAGTAAAAGTGGGGTGGAAGTGTATTTTCATTTCCCTAGTTAGTAATAAGTTCTAAAGTCTTTTGCGTGACTATAGAACTATATATGAACATATGCATGCTGTCGATGGAGTTCGATTTGTAGACCCACCGCCCCCCGTTGTGACTCATGACTACGACCTCAACAGAAAATCGACATTGATGATCATTATATTCTCCTTTTTCTCTTAATTAATTTTGTCATAAATATTAAAGTTTGGCAACATGAATCCTATTTCTTAGTTCAAATTGTTTCTTGAGACATATCTTCACACGATTATAGAATTAATACGACACTAATCGCCGAGGTTGTTTTTTTTTTAATTTTTTGCTTTCTATGTACACGTTTATCTCGCCTACTATACACAAGCTCGGTGCATGTGCGTTGCACGCATTTTTTTTACGTTGGACTTGTTATTTAATTATAGTTGTTATTTATTAATGTGTTATGTTGTTTATTTAATGTCAGAATTTTATTTAGTACTAATTATGACTTTCATTTGATAAATAATTTACAACTATGTATATACAATTTGCTAATAAAAAATACACATAAAGGTATTTTAGAAAGTTTTGACAAAATAGATTTCACTTAAATATTTGCGTTATATAATAGTATAGATAATTCATGTAATGCAATATATTAAAAAGTTTAAAAACTCGAGGGTAAAAAGTATAAAGGTCTTTTTTATCCTACAATTTCCTTGATTAAAACTCTCCTCCTAAGTTAAGAGCACACATGTAGCATGGACAAATTGTAAATACCATTAAACCCTAGGACATTATTGTCCAACACAAATCAACTACTTTAAACTAATATAAAACCAACAAAATCCCTAAATCCAAATCAGTGTCCTAAATTTTTAATGCCGACCAACTTATAAAAATGCCCTTAATATAAATAAAAACTCCACGTTGGTTCAGCATTGGATTCGTAGAATAATTAAAAGCTTCCACCCTTTCTCCTTTGTCTAACAACTTTATTTCTTTTTCATTTTCATTTTTTGTTCTTATTTTCTTTTCTTTTCTTTTTTCTCCTTATTCGAATATTTGACAGTCGTTAATCTGTTATACAGTACGCAGTAGGTAACATCATTCTTAAAATAATTTAAATAATAATGGTATAAAAGTATCATAGCCATATCATTACGAGGGCACCAACAACTACTTAGCACATGAGGAGGTCGCGACTAGATAGTTCAAAATCCATAGCTGTGGCATCAGCCTAGGTTTTTTTTTTCCATGATTTAATTCTTCAATATTCATAAGTTAGTGATTTCTCTGCATCATTTATAGTCGTTGGTGGTGGATCAGTGGTGTTCTCTTTTACTGCTTTACGCCTTTATTTGTGCTTGTAAGCAAAATATAGTTCTATGGTAATAAAAATATAACAAATAACCACCTACACCTTAACATGCTCATTTTTAATAGGTTTTTTTGGAATCAAATCTACATCTATAACGTACTCTAATAATAATAATAATAAAAGCTATCAAATTAAATAATAAACCGAGTAAAATTTAAATTAAAATAATAAAAAGCACCAATATAACTAATAGATTAATGGAGAAAAAGTTCCATGAGCTAATATTAAAAGATAAATAAAACAAATAAAAATTAAAGAAGTTAAGAAGTTTCTTTTGAATCTTACAATACGAAAATATTCCAATTTTTAGACTAGGGATTTTCATAGCTAAAATAATGAAAAAATTTAAATGTCGTGTTCACATGGATATGGATTGGGGTTTTGGCCAGGCAAATGTGGATCCGCGTCAGCATGAAACATACACCACATAATCGTACGAACCAATCCTTTAACCACGTTTTACACAGTCAGCATTTTGTACATGCATGGATGCATGGATAATAAATTATTAATAATAAAGAGAAATAGTGTTATTGTTTTTTAGTTAATTTTGTTGTTTAGGCAAGTTGTGTTTAGTTTGAAGTCTAAATAATTTTTTTAAAAGGTTACGTAAGTTTTTTTTTTTTTTTGTTGACAGGGTATCAGGTCCTCTTGGAGTACCCCTAGTTTCCGGGATAAGTGTGCCCCCCTCTCACACTACCGGGTAAGAATGGAATAAATTCCTTGGGGTGGGTGTTAACGATGGCGTAACAGGTTCCGGGTGTTAGTCCTGGTCTCTTGAGGGAAAATCCGTACCCACACGGTTTAGGAGATTGATGATGATTAAGGCCAAGACTAATCACTGTCTATCAAATCGAATATACATTTGATAGAATATTTAAAAAAAAAAAAAACACCCACTCAAATTAGTAAAATGTTGATTTGTAAGAGAATTTTTGTGAATTGGAATGAGGCATTTTTTTTATTTGTTGGAACATGGTTCTTCGTAACGGGTTCGGGTGGTAGTCCTGGTCTCTGGGGCAAATCCTTACCCACACTGTTTAGGAAATTGATGATGATTATGATAAATTAAGATTAATCATTGTCTATCAAATTCAATACACATTTGATATAACATGTAAGAAAAAACACTCCAACAATCAACTATTAGAATGTTGATTTTTCATAGGTATGTGAATTGAAACATAATCTAATGGTTAGGGTTAGGGTTAGAGAATCAATTCGGTATTCGACCAGCTTTCTTACAAGCTAGGTAGGGAGTTAATATTTATGAAATTCGGTGTTTAACCACGTGAAAGCACCGCAATATTTTTAGGTATAGATTTTATAAATTTATAATCTCATAAAAAATTAAATAGATTTTTTAATCAAATTAATAAAATTGACAACAAAAGTACGGGAATCCTGCCATATTGATCACGTTTCTCGACAGTATCATTAAGGAAAAATATTTGCTAAACAAAAAAATAAAAATCTATGGATCATATGGTTAAAATTTAATTAAACTATTTCACGCGGGTATCAATCGATGGGCAGGTTGGGATACAGTGCATGTGAATGTACGTGCGTATAAATCTGGTAATTTTACGCGTCATTATATTGCATTAAGAAATGATTTAGAAGCAATTAATTAACAAAATCTGAATTAATTAAAAAAATCGGAAATGTTTGAGTTACAACAAATTGAAGGCTAATTCAATGGTCAATATGTTTCACATACCCTCGTAATTCGCACTCCATTCCAAAGTGATATGCATATCAGCGTAAATTGTACATTCTATACTTAATTCTGTAAATCTAGCACTGCCATTAAAAAAATAAATTAATGAGGACGGCGAGGTCCTCCATCTAAACGGACCACCACGGGTCGAATAAACTTTATTTTATTTTATTTTTATTTTTTTACGGCTACCAACCAACCATTGGGTGGTTCATCTAGATGGAAGACCTAGAGATTCTCCTATTAGAATTATTTTCAAAATTTAATAAACCGTACAAATTATTTATTTATAGTAGTAAGAACGAGGAGGGTCAAAGTCAAACATCATTGTTTTTGTCAAAGCAATGGCGTATGATAGACTTTGACTTTTGACTAACAGTTAAAAAAGATAAACCATTGACGAGAGACAACATTGTTTGAGAAACCATGACCATGAGCAGTTCTGTTGTTCCTTTCCGCAACAAAATCCTTAACAATTACTTTAATGCTAAACTGCATGTCTTCAAAGGATCCCTTTATTGTACACAGCGTGCGTATTGCGCTCATTGAATTTGTTTGCACTTTAATTTGAGAAAATTGGTTAGCCTACCAAAAAAAAATGAACATGTGAGATTGGTGTATTGTTTTTTTGGTGAAGGACAATAAGTAAATGCGTAAGAAATGAGAATAGGTTACCAACTGAGAGCCTGAGACACAGAAAAATGAATATCGTCACCAATGGGAGGAGAGAAGCTGTTGCAACTATGCAACACAAATAATCCGCGTCCACATGTGAAAATGACTTACTAATTTAAACACAAAAAGATCAACCATCAATAATAAGAATAAATTATTTTTTTTATCTTTTCATTTGTATACGCTATGAAAATATATCCAACTTTCACTGTCTGCCCCCATCAAATCCATGTTCATGGGTTGATTGTTTGAAGCTTCAGTTTATGGGTTTTATTTATAGATATGAAAATTCCAACACGCACGATGCGTGATGTGCAATGTGCGTGTGATACGAAAATTAAATGATTGAAAAAATTATTTATCTTTGGCAAGTGTTTTATATATGTTAAATACCAATAATAATAACACTTGTACTAATTTTTTAATATTGTTCATCTTTATTTAATAAGAGTCCGGATCGGCTTACAACCTTAAATATATAGGATGTGTGTGCAGGCTCTTGTGGGCCCACATGAGGTCGATCTAAGGGCTGAGATTTTGTAGGGATGTTCTCCTCACCATATAGATTAATTTCACTAAAAATCAACACATTCTAAAACTTATAGCCCCATCAAAAATTGATTGGAAGTTGTTTAAAAATTAACGGTGAAAAATGAACGATGAGAAAAAGAGTCAATGTTTGATGGTTATAAGTTTTAGAATGTGTTAATTTTTAGTGAAGTTGATCTACATGGTGAGGAGAACATCCCTACAAAATCTCAGCCCTTAGATCGACCTCACGTGGGACCCACAAGAGCCTGTGCACACAACCTGTATATTTAGGGCACATGATAAGCTTATAGATTTTGTGTTTCGTTTAGTTTCTTAAGGTTGTCCAAATGGGCTGACTTTTAGATATATATTATTTATACTATTTGCATCATGTCTAAAAAAATCAGCACCCTAGCACTACGAATACTTAATTTAGACTTTAATAGTGTGAATAAACGGCTGACATTTAAAGTGATTTGTCTAGAAGGTTAGATATTTCTGATTGAGCTGATTTTTTGTAGACATCTTATAAATAATGATAATATTATGTATACGAAAATTCAACTGATTTGAAGACCTCTAACTTGCAAAAAAAAGTTCCTTAAAAAATAACCTTATCGTGTGCCTGACCCTTCCTTTATTACTTGAACATATAATAAATAAAGAGTCCGGATTAGAGTACAGTGTTATTTGTAAATTTTATATGTACAGTAGTATGTGGGGCCCACATGACCTTGATCTAAGGGCTGATATTTTTTGATAATGTTCTCTTCATCTTGTAGATCTTCCTCACCAAAAATCAAATCATTATAAAATTGGTAGTCCCATTAAAAATTGACTTTTTTTCTTCTCATCGTTCATTGTTCACCGTTAATTTTTAATCAATTTTCCATCAATTTTTGATGAGGTTAAAAGTTTTAAAATGATATGATTTTCGGTAAGGATGTTCTACTAATCTTGTAAATCATTCTCACAAAAAATTAGTCATTAGTTCCTCACCATGTTAGCTCCACAACTAATGTAAAAATAACAATGTACAAATAAGACTGTACCCGGATCCGTTCTTAAATACAAAACTAATGAAAAAAGAGAATGCTTCTCATCCCGCCAATCAAGTCAATCATTGGTTCTTGTCGCTTGATTTGCATCTCCACGCATCACATTTAAGACTTTGACCCAATTTAATGAAAAACGAAAATATGTCAGTTGAGGAATAAACAACTTTTATTATTAATTTCTGAGTAAATATTAGATGTGGTTAATATTTGGATGGGGTTATCAGGTTACAATGACAATTCGACACCTGTCTTCATTAATTCAGTTTGACTTTTGTCACCATTAATTTTACTTCTCTTTTCCAGAAATACCCTTTTATTTTCTGTACCTCGTAACCCCATCCAAATATTTCTCACATCTAAAATTTACTCTTAATTTCACACAAAAAAATCGGCACTTATGTTTTTTTTAATTGATGTAGCATTTTAATTAGTACATTTAAGACTTTGTCATATTTGATACGACGTCATTTCCGAAACAAATAGGGCAGCTTTCCCGGGAAGGAGATCATGATTGAACCTCCTTAAGCTTTTTTTTAGTTTGGTGTCGGTGAGTTTAGTCTTTCTAATTAACTTGAGCTGGGTCTGAGATTTCTAATCTTCAATAAATTTCCCACAAAAAAACAATAACAAATACCCCATTAGTGACAAGTTGAGGTTCACTTTCTTTAACACAAACCAAATCTTGACACCTGCAAATTCCCTATTGTTTCACAACAAAATATACTCTAAAACAGTAAAAAGGGAAAGTTAAATGGGCCCAATCTATCAAAAAAAATGAAAGTTAAATGGGCCCTCAGCATTGATCTCGTGCGTTATTAACAAAATAAGAATAATTAGAGATTTGAGCTTTCTAGCTAGTGAGGTGACATAACATGAAAGAAACATCCACTCACCCCCCACTAGGGTTTCTAGTAGTAAGTATATGAAATCTCCAAAGATTTTTAGGTTTCGAATTTTTTTAAGTGTTGTATGAAAAACATGTCTTTAATTTTTTCTCATTCGAAATTCATTCAGGACCACTACTTTTTTTTTGTGAGGTTCTATTCCTTCTCTGTGTGATCATTATTTAGGAAGTAGAGTCCAAAACCCATAAACATTTTTAAGATTTACTTTAAAGCTTGTTTAAAATCAAATTCGTGTTTTGTACAGTATCCCTCCTGAAAACAAAGAGCCGTCCAAATTTCATCATTCGACGACTTTGGTGATCTCTATAAAAATTTAATAAATAGTAAACGTCATTACTGTTTCAATAGTGGGTGAACACTATTTCTGACTTTTTTTTTCACTCTTCATCTCTCTCTTCCTCCCTCGCAAACCCTGATTCTTTCTTTTTTTTTTTTTTTTTTTTTTTTTTTTTCACTCTTTTTTCTTTCCAACTAGTAGCACTACCTCTATCATTTTTTCCACTAAGACAAAAGTGAGTTTGTAAAGATATTAACCAAATAACACGCTACACACATATGAGGGGGCAAAGTAAATTTATGAGGAACGCGTGTAGCACCAGTGTGGAGAATACTTAGCGCATGGTTAACTAAATAACCCACTGTTTAATTTGCCAAAATACACCAGCGTACTAGTGCATATGAGGAGGCAAACGAGATCTTGTCCTATGCCATAGGCACAAGGTTATACCTATTTCTGTAAGTGAAGTTTAAAACTCTTTTTAACATTCTTATTAGAGTTCATCCTAGATTTTCAATTAAGAGTCATGCTACCCTATGAAACTACGTGGGGTGAGAAATGTGTGTAGTTGTTGTAGATCACAAGCTGAGAAAATTGAGGAGGAGTTGTTAGATTCATGATAGTGGCATCTTGGCCGGCTGGCCCTTAGTTCACGAAGATTAATTTTTGTTTGTTTGTTTGTTTGTTTGTTTGTTTGTGATTATCACTCTGAATCCAAGGGGATCCCTCTTTCACAATTTTCTCATCATGCAGTTTATGATGACTTCACACTTCTCACCGGACCGTGCTAGCTTGGCACCACTATTTGGTATCAATAATGTCGACACCTGACCTTTTTGACCCAATACGAGGGCTTAAGGCCCACTCTAAGGATTGATATTTTGTGAACATATTCTCCTCACAATGTAGATCATACTCCCAAAAAATTAACTCATTCTAATACCTCTAATTAGATCAAAAGTTACACTATATTACTAACCATTATGTTATTTATTTTACTTACGGTTAGAAATATAGTCCAACTTTGACCAGGTTAGAAATTTTAAAATGTGTTAATTTTTTTTTTTTTGATGATGAACTACGTGATGAGGAGAACATACTCACAAAATAACAACCCTTATAATGGGTCTTAAGCTCTTATATTGGGCCAAAAAGGCCCAGTGTCAACACTATTGACACCAAATACGCTAGCACGGTCCCTTCGCTCCCTATCCAACTGCATCAGCGTTCATTTTTTTTAGCGGTGGAATCCATAGTTGTAGTATCTTCACATTGTTCATTTACACGTGTGGCTTACTGCATGTCGGAGCATTAAGATCCTACAGCTAATTAAGCACTTTTTTTTTTTTTTGAAAAATGGGAACAGCAAATTAAGCACTCAGGTTGCTTAATTAAACTCATCACTATTACTAATTAATAAGTTGCAAAATCGATCCAGTCAAATAATATTTGGTGGTCTTGTTTTTTGTCATTGCAATCAGCATTAGGGTTTGAGAGCGACCATATAACAGTTAAAATGTACACGCCCATTAACATTATTTTGAGTGGAGAGACTCCGACATTTTACCCTTGATTTGAAGGGAAACGTTTGAATGCATGGTAACATTTCTTTTTCTTTTTTTTTTTTTTGGTGAAAATGCTTTTTCTTTTACAATATTTTATTTCTAGTATATTTTTCGATGTTACATTAAATTCATAGAAGTTCTTGTAGATGCTAATTAAAATCTATAAATTAAAAAAAAAATCAAATTGCTTATTCAGTAGGTCCAATAAAAATCCCATCAAATATGTATTATTAGATGCCTTTATCAATTACCTAATAGTCTGTTTGGACAAAGAATTTTAGGGAGGGATTTTGTGGGGACCAAAGATTTTGAGGAAAAATATAATATGATTTTTTTACCAAATTCCTGGTCCCCACAAAATCCCTTCCTCAAATCCCTTGTCCAAACAGACTATAAACATACACGACAAAACACCACTCCTTAGAATAGTGAAAGAATAAGTTTTATCCAATCCCACAAAAAATTTATCTTTAAATTGCAATTCAATAAAGTTACCTGATAAACGTTAAATATTTGTATTCATTCACGGTGTACCAAACAAGACCATAATGTAGGAAGGTGCACATCAAGGGACCCAAAAGAAAATAAGAAAAAGGAAAAGGGGGTACTTGGATGAATCCAGAGGGAAATACTCCATCACTTTCCTGGTGTCACTTTTGTCGCACGGATATTTTCTCGAGGAAAATATCTTTCTTTGAAGGGGGGGCAATTTTTCTCCCCTAATCTGTGGGTAAAGAAAACGGTTTGAAAACTCAACAAAAAATTCTATATTGTCAAGTAGGTTCCAGTTGAACCTTAACGTGTAACCAATCTTTGAAAGAAAAGTTTTGATAACAAAAATTTTTATTTGGGAAGTTGTTTTCTCTATTTTTAGGATTCCCATTTTTTTTAATTTTTTCAAGTTTTCTTTTCTTTGTGGGGACCAATCTCCATAGAGTTGGAAATTGTCTTTTTCAAAAGAATATATAATTTTAGAACACTTTTTCACCTTTTTTTTAGAATTTTGGCCAAAACCCCTCATTTGAAATTTTTTTAAGATTTAGCTCAGCAAACGCTTTCTTTTAGTCTAAGACTCTGGGGTTTCAGTGAAACCCTCTTTGAGGATTTCAGTGTGTGTAATTTATAGATTGATGAGAGTTTCAGTCAGTTACTCAGGGGCCTTAGATTAAATGAAAACGTTTATTGAGCTAAATCTTAAAATACGTTTCAAGTAGGGGGTTTTTGACTAATTTTTTCTTTTTTTTTTTATTATGTTAAAATATTTATAAGAAAAAAAAGAAAAAAATCGGAAGAAAAGTTTTGTACAATACTAAAGAGTTGTTCAAGAAAACTAAAGACTGTGCTTGGCATAGAGTGAATATTTTCATTTGCAAATATTCATTGTAATTTGTTTATTTGCGGGTGCTTGGTTTATGTATGTGATGTTAAATATTTGCATAAATTCGTAGGGATCCCACATGAAATTAGTTAAAAGTAGTGCGAATTTGCATTTTCCTTCTATTTGATGTTGCTACAAAGCAATCTAAGTTCATAAATTTGAAACTGCAAAAATGGGCATGATGCAAATCACTACCTTGCACCGAGCAGGAACTAAGCAAACCATATGTCCCAAGAACAGTCATTTTTTATGATAGAGCATGAACATCACTTTAAGTAGTTCTGTAGTTTTCTTAATACTCATAGGGTTTAACATGAATATTAGATTTTCGAAGGGTATTATTTGCTATTCTCTTTACTCAAAATTTTTATAAATATTTTGAAGCAAAAAAAATTTGGTAGGGAACATTCAAAAGTATCCAATCCACTACCAATGGCTCTTAATGCTGCATCTCTTCCGAGACCAGGACCTTTTATCATTACTTGTGTTCGTTGCATACCCTGATCTACTACTGTATGAATAGCACAAAGAGAGAAAGAGCTAGAAGTTTTTTTTAAGAGTTGAACCTATTTTTTAAGAGATCAATAACTCGATGCTAATTGAAATTGAATCTGCGTCTAAATTATTAATAACAACAAACACTACTAATTGCACGGGCTAAAGTTGAAAGTTAAAATGGATTAAAGCAAAAAAAAAAAAAGAGGACCCAATCTAATCCAAACAAGATGGAGACAACATCAACTTGGTTTTGTTGGTAATGGAAAGGTTTTTAACCCTATCCAGAAAATGGGTCTCAAGAGGCCCCACTGATTCAGAAATTTCTGAAAAACAAATCACTGAAAACCATAACAATTTTTAATTAATCTTAGAATGGGAACTCTACACCATTAGCAAGGAGAGAGATTGATTGGACTTTAAAGATTTCTTATTAGTGTTGGTGTTTGGGGTTGGTCCATGGCCAAACTCTTTTTTTTTTGGCTTTATATTGAGGCCACTTGAATCACTTGATGTGTTTGCTAAATGAGTTAAAGACCTTTTAGACTTTAGAGCTAAGATATAATGAATGACCGACAGTAGTAGATTTTTAATCTGTACTGTATTATTGTTAGCAAATCTATCTTAAGATGCAGTTAATACGAGGGGTGAAAGTTGGACGGGTTGAGCCCGACCAACCCGTGACCAACCCGACATTGGGTTGGGTTTGGTCATGATTTGTTGGTCATGGGTTCAATCACGGTCAGAGATTCTAAAAACCCGAAAATTTTCGGTCGGGTTCGATCAAAGGGCTTGGTCAGCCCAACCCAACCCGAGCCCGACCCCTTCTATATATAAGAATTTTTTTTTACTTTATATATGTTATATTTATACCTTTTTAGATTGTATTAGGTGATTCTTTAGGCAACAAATTATGAATACTTTTTCATTCAAATCTATAAATTATAAGTTACCTTTTATTTTTCAATCAACTTTGGCATTCTTGGTTATTTTTCACTTATTAAGTGGTTTTTTATTTTAGCCTTTGTTGTGTCATACATTTAAATATAACAAAGAAATTCAACCCGAAATAGCCGGAAGTAACCCGATCAACCCGATTTAGCCCGCTTGGGTTGGGTTGGGTTGAGAAATTGTTTGCCCGAAGTTGGGTTGGGTTGGGTCGGGTTGAGGTTTCTGAACCTTGGGTTGGGCTTGGTCAGCACATCAACCCAACCCAACCCGACCGACTTTCACCCCTAGTTAATACTAAATCCTAAGGCCCTGCTTGGTATCCACAATTTTTACAGATTTTTGGTGGTATATTTTCATGGTAATTTGTAATGAGCTCACAAATAGATAAGAGGCAGAAAGGCTGTAAATATTTACAGTTTTATAAGTGCTGCGAATATTCAAAGCTATTATATTTCTTATTTGTAGGCCCATTGCAGATTACCATGAATATACAATCCTTCACCAAAAATCCACAGTATAGGCATTCCTGCAAATATTAGCAGGATACTAAGCAAGTCCTAAATCTCAGACGCACATTATCGTCTTATCTTCCTGACATATCTCAATAACAGTTAAGATTTAATAACTAAAACAAAGTGTGAGGCCGTTTGGCAACCACTTACGAAGTTGCTAAGCAAAAAAGTTTGTATGATAACATTTTTTCAAAGTGACTTCTAGAAGCAAAAAAGTTACTTCTTTTTGGAGCAATTTTTTTTTGCTTTTCTACATCTTAGAAGTTGCTAATAACTCATCATTTTTTTTAGACTCATAAGTCAATAGTTTACCATACTAACTTCTCATTATTTTTTACTTCTCAAAAGTATTGCTTTTTTTAGTGGTTGCCAAACGCCCTGGCTTGCCTGACAATAGAGTTCATCAATATGCATGCACTGCTTGAAAGTAGTATGTAAGAATAATTTTTGGAAACATCAGAACTCAGAAGCCATTGAACCTATATATATAGTCTTATTAAATCATCAAGTTCAATGTCACCTTCAAAGACAATTCAAAACTATAATGGTAATTCACCTGTTTTACATTCTACTTAAACCAGAGTCGTCCATATAAACCATTTACAGAAATATAGATCTCATTAATTACCTTCAGAACAAGTTTTCTTTCCTCTAGCTACATCAGGAACCAAATACCTCCTCATTGCAAACTGGGCATGCCTGATTCGAAAACGACAAAAATTTAGGTCCTTTTGTAGTAAATGATGGATAATTCTTCTTAACAAAATGGCTAAAAGTTTAAAAAAGAGATGGGAAATCCAGAGACATATTTGGCGAATGTAACGAGCCTTCCAAGTATTTAAAACGTATAATACTACAACTTTATATCGGGTGCAAGTTACAACTACACAGTTATGCTTTGGATGGGAAAGAAAATTAGGTGTCAAGTGTTAAAGATCTTCTATCCATCGAGCGTAAACTGTAAACTAAGCTGACAAGAAGAATGGGTTATGAACTTGAACTTGGTTACTAAGTCACTGATAGACTCCCGAAACAACATCAATTGACACCAAGGTTATATGGGTGATGACGAAGAATACCAGGTCATAGACTGAATGTTGAGTTATACTTGGTCAGATCTATTCTGTTAAAGCGCGTTAAGGCTTCCGCACCATTGTCAGTTAATTAGTTGCCAAAAAATTTGGTCATTTGTGTACATTATCATGATGCACTTAATGTTGAACTTACTTGCATAACTATAACATGCGACCAAACTATTTGAACATTTCAAAAATACAAGGAAACGATTAGCAAAATAAGAGTGAAAAGTGAAAGAACAAAAGATTAAAATAAGAGGATGAATTACCTTATTCAGCTTCAACCACCGTGTGACACATTTTGAATGATATTGATGCTGGCATGGCAAAGTGGTCAACACTTCTCGATTTTTGTATTCCATATAACAGATCACACACCTGCATGTGCCCAACAGTCCTAAGAATAAAAGGTTATCTGATAATCACCATAATAGTGGTGATAAACTGGTAATTGTAGGATATGATCATGGATTCCAAGCATTCATGCCTTAAAAATAGTTATCACACTTAACTTTATGAACTTTATGGACCGAACAGAACATTTCCGATACATTACATGGTTGATGAATGAATGTGTTTTACTCTCGTGTGAGCCAGTTTGTATGAAAACAGACTCTAGTTCAACTAAGATATCAAGGATTGAGGTAAAGACACAATTAGAAAGATCAAAGTTCTGAAGCAGTATCACCGCACTAAGAATTTAAAGTTATAAACTTTTGCACTCCAGCAAACACAATAATACTTCACATTTGACCTATCTTGGGAAAGCTCCTGGTTTTCTATTCTTGAGAGCTACCCTTAAATTGACATAAAGGAGACTTTCCTCTATGTGTGTCTCTTGCAAAATGAGAACCAACCAGAAAAGGGAAAAAGGGAAATCTCTAATTACTAAATGATATAATTGCGTTGGAACGAGAAAGAATGCTAAGTTGTAAAGAAATTAAAAAATTAGATTAGATTAACCTACTCCTCATGTTTCTCTTTCTTTGAGAAGAATCCTGTTTTGTACTTGAATGTTGGCAAGTAGGCAATAAGCTCGTCTGACAGTCCTTTACTCTCAGTGCCTATGGCTTCTCCCAGTGATTGCAATTGCTGATACAAGAACATTTTCCAATCAAGTTGTGCATAAGCATAAAGAGGAAAAAAATGAAGAAGATTCTTTACGAAGGGGAACAAAGATTCTACGCACAAGTATCCACAAAAAAGGTTGTTTATTAATTGAATCTCCTCAGTCCTCACATGGTTATAGCAATTTATTATTTATCAGAGCAAGTTGAACCAGATAGGTCATGAGTCTTGTTTTAAAATATTTAAATATGGAAAAATTGCTACTATGGCCCTGCTTGGTATGCTGTGGATATAAATGTGCTTTGGTTGTGGTTGTATAGATGCAATCATTAAGCTAATTTTGGCTGTGAAGGTGTGAATATTCGCAAATATTCATGGCATACCAAGCACAACCTATATGTATGTAAATAAGCCACATCACTGTTTGACTCGGTAGACCTAAGAGCTGACTTGAGGGCTGATGATGAATTAAATTCATTGAGCCTCCGGACTAGGATGAAGAGAAGATTCAGATTCTTGAGAACAGTTTGAGAACGAATCAGAATTACATAAATTAAGTAGTTAAGAAAACTGACCACAGAACTTAAGCAGGACAGTTAAGGTAGACAAATTCTTCCATGTGGTGTATGATCGACCATACTGGTCAAGCTAAAGGGAAAATTTATGAGATACAAATAAGACAAGCTATAAATGGAGCACAACATGTTCATGGAATGAGTATAGCAGAATGAAGATGTTGACATAGATGAGTGGAATGATCAAGATGGACAGAATCAGATATGAGCAGTAAGCACATCCAGGGGAGTCAATCAGTAACGTTTTTGTTGAGATGTATTCAACATTTATCTCAAGCAAAAAAATAGGGTCAAAAAGGACAAGAGGAATGCCTACTTCATTGTAGTAAGTAAAGATTGAAGACATTGTAGATGGAATTGAATTGTGGGTGCAATTACCAAATAGTTGGGATAACACACTTTTTGTGATGGAGATGATGATGGTGATGGCAGTAAGAAAGTTGAAACAAGGGGAAAAGCTACAGAATTTTCCCTAGTAGTCATGTCAACTTGTGTTGATACCATATTGGAAAAAAGAAAAACAGAAAAGCAGTTATCCTTTGCAACAAACTCACCTCGTACGTCATGTTATCTGGGTCAACATTATCTTGTCTCGCAGCCTGTGTTTCAGCATAGAACAAATCTTACACTTGGATATGGATAGTAATCTTAGACAGGAAAAATAATGTTACAGGATAGATGAAATAGAAACAACTATATACATAATTTACCTGGACTGAAGTATTTGTAGCATTGACTTCTCTGTTAACTGCAGAAGATTGCAAAGGGAGTTATTGCTTAATGATCCATGTAAAAGAAACACACTCACAACTGCAGAAATTACCCACGAGTAATTGCAAATGATGCTCAAATAAATCAACTAATAATTATGGGCTAACTCCCTACTTAAATAGAGAATTAGAAACTAGTTTCCTAATTGGAAAGGGAAATACAAATACAAATTAAAAGGAAACTAAAAAAACAAAAGGAAAGTGGAACTCTGAGTGTCAGACAATTTTAGAAACACCGTGACTGGATGTGGGTCACAATGTGCAAGTGCTGTGCCCAGCGCTTATGATCCCCTGCATCAATGGCTACAACTAGAAACAGAACAACATTAATGCTCTTTTTACTTCCACTGCCTTGTGAGAGCCCAACATGACTCTGTCATCAGGCAAATTTTTGTGTGGTTATGGTGCTTCTTTGTTACTTTGCAGCCTAAAGTTGTATTCCCTCTTCTTAAGGCCTAATGTCTTCTAAGGATGTCAGTACATTAAAACTTGTCAAAGTAGGCTGGGAAGCTTTGTTTACAGGTACAGTAAATGAGAAGTACAATTTGCTGCTCGTCATTTCATTTTAATCATATAGCTATAAACTATTCATTACTAGAAATGAAGGTTTGAAGCAGTTTCTTTCAACATAACACCACTAAGGCAATGAAGTTTAAACTACAGAATACATAATTGATTTCTTGACCCAAAAAAAAAAAATTTTGATTTTTGGACAGACTAAGTTAAAGATTTTCATCGATTAGCTAATGGTCCAAGAAAACACAAAGCGAAAGTTCCCCAATTTGGAAACCCTCAAGAGTTTCCAAAAGATAAATAGAAATTGACCAGTCTTAATGCAAGGCACTACTTTCTTGTAATCTAAAACAAGAACATGAGCAGAGTTCATAGTAGAATATATCCAGTAAACAATTACAAGCAGAAACTCAGTAAATGGTCCTGTTAATATGAAGGTTTGAAGGATCAAAGATAATTGTAAAATCTATTAGCCAAATGCAAAATACGTGAAGGAGAATATCTCACTTGATAACTATATAGATGAATATGATAAAGCATCATTTATTCTAAACTTCCAATTTCATATTCAGTACAAGTATCGAATCTCGAAGCGGCATGAATAGGATAATTATACAATCTATGAGCCAAATCCAGAGAGAGAGAGAGAGAGAGAGAGAGAGAGAGAGAGAGAGAGAGAGAGAGAGAGAGACCAAGATGCAGCATGAATAAGAAGAACAACATAGCACTGTATGGAAATAGAAACCACAGAAACAAAATTGCGAGCACTAAATTGAGTTTATTAGTAAGAAAATGATACAAGTTGAACCCACTATACCATCAAAATGATAGAACCATACCAGTTTCAGTTCCAGAACCAGAAGTTTCACTAAGGGAGGCACCACCAAGTTGATTCTCCAATTCTTGCAAGGTCATAGCTAAAGCTTCATCCAATGCCAACTGTGACTGGACATCGCGAACCTGTGAAGATTCACCTTCTTTTTCTGGGACACTTCTTTCACCACCACTTTGTTCAGGATTGAGATCAGAACCAGTACTTGTTGAAGCTTTAGCTCTCTCACCTCCACCACTTATTTGGAGTGATTGGTATACACTTTCCTGTATCATAATGAATTAAACATATTAACGAAACTTTAAAATTGGAAAAATTCATCAAACATATCATCTACATAATTATAACCTTCTTATTCATCAATGAATGTTCAATCTTAAATTCATACTCACCTGATCTTGGAGAACTTCTTCAAGCAAAAGATCATCATGTCCGAGATAATATCCTTCGAAATTCTCTTCAACTACACCAGGGACCCCAGCATTTACATAATGGATATCAACCTGACGACTACCGGTTGTCTCAAATATGGCCTTCATGGTGATTTTTTCGGATAGAATTCCGGCTGGTTTTCTCTTCTTCCTCCTCTACCAAATTGGGAATTTTGAAGAACCCTTTAATACCCTCCCTCTGTGGAGCATCACAAGTCAGTCAACAACACAGTTCTAAAAGTCTTGAAAATACAATTTAAAAATAAAAACCCCAAAATCCACCAATAGGGCAAACAACCCATTACACATATTAGCACGTAAGCATCTTATCAATGATTTAAAAAAAAAAAAAAAAATTGGTCTCTTTCTAAGCTTAATCTTTGTAGTTCTATTCTAGCAAATGACCAGGTCAGATATAGAATTGACTTTGTAACAACCCTTCACTATCTCAAACACTTCAGAGACTAAAATATTGAATCAAAATTCGTCATACCCATGAAGGGATCTTGACAATTGATGTAGAAATTAAATAAAAACAGAGCTAATGAATGTTTAAGAACACAAATTTCAAAGCATCAACAATGAAACCAAAATGGGTTCTTCAATAATTTGTTCTACTGTTAACCAAAAATGGAACTCAGAAATACATACAAAACAGATGAAGACAGAGGAGTGAAGATCAGAGAGTACCTTTTGATGAGATTTCAAAGATAAAGAAATGGGTACTTGAGAAATCAGCCCTTTCTTTCCTTTTCTCTCTCAATTCTGAACCATGTATAGGATTGAAAAGAAAAAAAAACTATGAAGTGGTTGATAATTTGATTGACTTAAGGACTCATGAAAAACATTGAAAAGTAAGAGTGGGTTCCACAACATTTTTGAAAACTTGTCAATTACAAGCAACCAGTTATCTTCATAGATTGTCACCACCTGTAGAATCTCATCTAAAATTCTTTAGCTTAACCCTCCCACCTTTTCACATGTCTTTTAGTTTCACTCAAAAAGTAAAAGATTAAAAGAAATTTGGTTTTTCTTTTGCTTCCTTTTTGCTACCAAACCCAACCCTCTCATTTTTGTTAGAAGAAGTGGAAATTTCTAGAGAGAGAAAAAGTGAGGAAGAGAGAGAAAGCCATGTTACCGGAGAATCTGAGTCCTTGGGGCGGCTGCTGCTTAAAAAACAGTTATTCAAAACCAAAATAAGCCGTAACATTTACGATGTTAAACGTAAGTCCTCGGGGATTCCACCAACAGTTGACAATGTCAAGCTTAACATTTTTACTGAGTAAAACGCTTCATAACTCAAAGTCTTTTTTTTTTTCCTTGCAGTTTGGTAAAAGTGAAAAAATTAAGGTAAAAGATTACTTTGATTACAGACTAAGAATTAGGATTTGAATGAGAAAGGAAAATAACATATCATTTTGATTAGGCGAACTGTAAAAGAATTTATATACAAGAGGGTAGATTTATTGGGCACAAGTAAAATCTGAATAATATCAACAGTAAATATTTTATTAGCTAAACTAGTTCGTACCTGCAGCTTTCGCAATTGAGCCCTTAAGGCATTAAATCTTTTCTCATGAAAAAAATTAACGTAAAAGACAGAATTATTCAAAATACCCATGTCATAGTAGTGATTTCAGATTTTTACGTCATTGGACAAATAATTGCCTATCCAAAACTTTCCAAAAAATTTCCTAACTGTCAAGAAAATGGAAAAAATCAATGGTCAATAGTCAATTTTGATTGCGTTTTCCATAATACCTATGGTATGGTGTAAACTGGGACCCACTAAATATTGGTGTTTTTTTTGTGTTATGTCTTGTATTGTCACACTGTCACTGGATTTATGGATTTGTTATATGGGAATATTGTACCCCCAAGAACTGAACCAAACAGGAAACAAATCATCCTAATTCTGAGCTGCAATGAGAATCAGAAAACTCAGAACCAGAACTTAAACAATGAACTTAGAATACGTAAAAGCTAGTTCTCTAGATCATAATTTCAAATTTCCAACTATTGATGGACTCCAAAAACTGGAACAGAATTTTTTTGGTTTCACAGTTCCAGAAAACTGAACCAGAACCAGAACGTCCATCTCTTTCATGTTTTCTTTTTGTTAAAAACTTAAAAGCATCACTCTCACCATTCTCAACTGTAATTAGAAATAGAAAACACATTTGTTTAACAATTCGCGGTCCACCACTCGTTTCCTTTGAACATTGGACCCACACGCTTAACAAAAACATGGCACACAGACTTCTTTCGTCATGCTCACTGGAAGACAAATTCTTCAAATAATTCTCATCTCAACTATTATAATGCGACTTCACATTATAATGTGGATCTGCAGTCCACATTGAGCCGACTATGAGTAGCAGCCACAGAACCACAATGTAATAGCTTTAGTTAAAAGGGTGCCCCAGTGTTTTGAATTTAAGTAAAATTCTATGTAGACCAACTTTTATTTTGACACGCGTCCCACTAGTTTTCTTTGCTTTTCCGAGTGCCCCAGTTAAAAGAAAATTTTGACTCCATTCCTAATGAGTAGGGCATGAATTTCCTTTGCTTATGTCATAGGAGTGAGAAGACTAAGTCTTTAGCATTTGAGACAATGCTCTGTTCAAAACCAAAGGGTGGAATAACATCAAGAAGACATGATGTTTCCTGTGGGGATTGAATGAAAAAGAACCACCCCCTAAAATGACATAGCTTTGGTAGGGATAACTGGGGATGGCAAAGAGAAGAACTGAAAAAGCAGTGTAATGCTGTTTTCTGAAAACCTATCTCAACAATGTATTTTTTAGGGAGAAAATGCTTGGGGTACCATAACTTGGGACCAAAATGGCTTACCAAATAATGTGGTAGGTGAAATGGAAACATCGCATTAAAAGCAATGTCTTCTTTACTTCTCCTACCTCATTTGGGACTCCTACGAACTCGAAAGAAATTTCTTACTCTAAAGAAATAAGAGTTTCGCAACTACAATTGCATTAGAGTAGTGGTTTGTATCTCTCTTTATAAAAAGTGGAGGTCGTGAGTTCAAATCTCCATGGTAGCGATACTTTCCAAATAATTATGTTGGTTTGTGAGGGGTGACTGGAAAGTCTTGTTACTGTGGAGTTTTGATCCTACAACCTCCCCTTTAATGCAAAGGGAAACAAATCACTTCACCAAGGTATTTGTAGTTTTTTTCCCCTTGAAAGTACTTTTGAGTATTTATTATATAATACGAGTTGTATGTTTTACAAAGATTTTTTTTTTAAGAAAAAGGTAGAAATATAAATTGCTGACCCATACAAAATAAAGAGAGGCTCCATTAATGACACAAAAAATTTCTAACTTAAAAGCACCGGAGGTGTTAGGCAGACCCCAATTAACCTGTGGATTAATGGTGAGGAGGGGAGGGGAGTAGAGCACAGATGGGAGGATATAGCAGCTGACCCATACAAAATATGAAGATGTTATATGCAAGTATAGCAGATGAGTAAGGCCTGGATTTCCTTTAGCATATGCCATAGGAGCGAGAAGACTAGTCTTCAGCTTTGGAGACAATGCTCTGCTCAGAACCAAGGGGTGGAACAATATCAAGAAGACATGTTTACTGAAGGGACTGAATAAAAAAGAACTGCAGATTTGAAAACTGAAGGAATAACTGGGATGGGTAATGCTATTTGAAAACCCTATCTCAAAGAGTATCTATTTTTTTAGTAATGTTAGATGTACCATCTTTCCTGACCAAAAGACGTGGCAGCTGAGGTAGCTGCCACATCAGCTGCCAAGCCCACATTAGCTGCCAAGCCTTGTGGTGAGCTAATGTGGTTACAGAAGGTGGTCTACATCTAGCATTATTGTTATTTTTCTTGTCAAAGAGTGTCCAAAGACTCCAAACTATTTGAAAATTTTAGGCTGCTGTGTTATGTAGTAAGTCCTTTAAAACACCAATCTGAAGAAGAAAATAATAAGCATTCTGAATCTTGTATTCAACTGAAACAACATGGTCAAATGGAGATATAATGAATAATACTGTAATAATTCACTGATTCAGGTTTCAATTACATGTATGAAATTGTAGTACATCCTTCCCCCAACAAAGAAACAATCTAACAGACAAACAAAGAATTCCAACATACATGAAGAAAAAAAAGAACCCATAACTTTGTTTCCACCCTTTCTGTAACAAAAGAATTAAAGAATAACAACAAATTGGACTACTAATAAATGGAACTCTAAACAATATGATGACTAACTGTCCTTCAACTGTAATTTGATCTCTCTAACATGCTTTTTACTGAAACAAAAGAATGAAAGAATAATAATAATAACATAACTTTTCCTACCTACAAAGAATTTCTTTACTTTACTTTTCTTCTATACTGAGGATGGAAGTTGAGTAACTGTTGGAAGATGAAAAAAACCCATTGAAGATCAACTTGGCTGTGACATGGAGGAACTTCCTGCAACATCAACTGGTGCCCACGCGGAAACTGTGTATAGAGACTGATCTAACCAACTGAGAGTAAGCCCCACTCCGTCTTCTCCTCTCTTCTCTAAACTGAACTTCTCAGAAGAGTACATCTTCAAAAGCATTTGGCTCTGAAGCATTTCTCTTTCTCCAATACCCACGCTTCTAAACCCCCCTTGCTCCATCAAACTCCTCCATTTTCCGAAACTTTCATGCCTTTCGAACCTGTCGATTCCTTCACATGAAACTATATTTCGAATCTCCCTGGCGAACATCTCCTCTATTTTGATCCTAACCGGACTATTTAACGGTAAGTTAGAATCAATTGAATCCAATATAGCAGAGTAATACTTCAATGAACTAGAAACCCTTGTCTCCAAACTCGGGTTATTGTGTTCAGCTTCTTGCTCTGCCATAAGAACGACAATTGGATTAGTGCTACGAATCAGACCCAAGAAATCCCTTAAAACCCCGCCGCTTTCATCGTAGAGCATTTTGTGTAGCTGAAGAATACAATTCACGGCTACGGTTTCCTTCTCTTTCACGTGAAGCATCCATAGCCTCACGTCCTCTAACCTGTCCACGACTGCATGGAATTCGAAAGGCAAATTCAAGGCCGACGCGAATAATGCCAATCTATCTCCTGTTTCCTGAAGCTCTTGTTTTGACTCACCTATACCTGTAATTCTGACATGGCTAGGAGGATTAGTTCTAGAAGCCAAACTCTGAAACAAACTAGGCCACTGAAGCCCTTGTTTGATGTCGAAATCTATAATGTGAACTCGATCTTTTCCTTCGAACGCTCTCAACAGCATCTCATTTGATGTGAAATGGAGGAACTTTGGAATTGGGCTGACATGATTGAGAAGCCGGAGTGCAGCACCGGTTTCCTCTTCAGCCCGATCGATATCCCGAGGGACTGCAATATGAAAAATGTGAGGCCAAAGTCTAGCAACTCGCAGTGCTAAAGCTTCTGTGAAGTAAGCTGTGACACGACGAATGGAGGTTCCTTCTGGTGAAGCTAACTCCCCCAGTCTAGATAGGAAATGTGTAATGGCTGGAATGTTCTTCGAGCTGATTGATTCCACACAAGCCACCAGTAAACTCAATAGCTCGAAATCCTGATGCTCAGGTTGGAGTTCATCAACATCACGTGCTGACAATCTTGCTCCCTCAGACGGGTAAGGAATCCGAGACCCATTACCAGTTTCAATCTCAGAGGACTCTGGCTTTAGAGTCAAATTATGACTCCCGGACGAGTTACTTGATCCCGATTTCACCTTCGTAATTGCTTGGCTGGTTTCGGCATCCTTATCACCTGTTTCATTCACCACATAATCCACCCAAGGATTGGTTGACAGTGGCAAAAAACTGACCCTTTCTTCCTTGGCCAAAGTAACTGAAGGAGTTTCAATGCCTGTAATTCTAGGCACCTCAACATTCTGCGAAAACCAAAAATTCCCACTACCCAATTCACTACTGCTACTTCTTTTTCTCTTGGCTCTGTTGATGCAGGACTCATCTGATGAACTCTGCTCGGCGAACCTCTTCAAACTCTTCTTCTCTTCCTCCCAAAACCCATCTTCAATCCCTCTCCTTCCCTCCCAAATCGCTGATTGTGCGGTGGTAATCGAAGGTGGATGACGAACCTTTTGCCTAATTGAACAACTGCCCTTTGATTCGAACGGTTTCTCCACCGATAGGCTGACTGGTCTGATCGGTTGTGATCTTGAAGCATCTTTTCGGTTGAAACTACAAGGTAAATCTAGTCTTTGTGTATTCATTGAAGGTAACTGGTAATGGCAAGCCTGAAACTGTGCTGAAGCTTCACTCCTCAATCTATGCCTTGGTGACAACAATGTAGAACACCCAGCCAACATCCTCTGAACCCTTCCAAATTTCCTATTTTGTTTCCTGTTTTTACCCTATCTCTTCCTCTTGTTCTTTAATTTTTTCTTTTCAATCTAAACAATGTATATCTTGGTTGTACGGTTTGTTTAAATTCACAACTATTGCAAGCTAACTTTGAAAAATAATGGAGAGATAGAGAGAGGGAAAGTTGGAAGCTTTTCTTAAAAATCAGATAAACAAAATGAAGGAATAGAATGGAAATCTGATGAATTTTTGAAAAGTATAGGTGTCTATGATGTTTGAAAAAAAAAATCAAAGAGATAATGTAACAATGAATAAGAAGAAAGAATCTGTAAACTTTCCTACAAAGAATCAAAGAATGTAAGATAAAATAGAAATACCTACCAGATCATTGAATCCCAAATTTTGCCAGAAAATTCATCGGAGAAAGCTGTGATTCGTCTGCCCAAAGGGAATGATAACACCATGAATGGAAATCCAGAAAGATAGTTGCATAAATTTATGACTGAAGTTGAGGAGAAATTTCAGAACCAAGTCAGCATTTGAAACCTGTAAAACCTCCATAACAGTAGCTGATTCTGTATGTGAAGCAAAACCCAGATGCGAAAAACCTTCAAACATGCAAAAAAGAAAAAAGAATGAAAACCCAAGTTAGAGATTCATCAATCTTCACCACCCAAAAGAACAAAAACCCTAACTGACTAATTTTTTTATAGTGGGTCTTCTCTGTTTCTCTTTCTTCTCTCTGTTTCCATGGCTAAAGGGTCCCGTGTTCATGTTTTTCAGGATTTGTGACTGATTTGATTTTGGTTTCCACCCACCATGAAAAAATGATGAATGTGGGGAAAAGGGTGTCACTGATGATCTAAGAATTTTATGTTGGATGGAAAATTATCAGACGTGGGGTGAATTTAGGGTCAATATGACCGTTGGGAAGGTTCAGTCAAATATGACCGTTGGAGGGTTGGTGTACGGAATGGGGGAGGGGTGCATGGATTTCATTTTTTTTTACAGTGAGTCAGTTAATGCACGTGAGTTCCACGTGCTTGTCTCCTAATAATATCCGTTTATTTGACCGTTGGATACTTGGATTCTACTTCTGTCAAAAAAAAAAAAAATTTATAATTACCTCTGCTGCTTTGATACTAATACAAAGCAAAAGTAAAAAAGGAACAGTTGATCTAGTAAAACAAGGAGCACTGTATTGGGATACGTCGTACACATATATTCCTTAAAAATTTGGGTGGATCCCATCTAGAACTGGAAGATAGTAGATGCATAATCTTGGCCGTCCGATGATCATAACTACCAGTACCACTTTGTATTTTGTTCCTAGAAACGACTAGAAATGGAATGGTGAGCTGTGTAATAGTGGGGTCACTTGATTTGATGGCTAATACAATCTGATCCGAAAGGCCATCAGATGGGTCCCACTGATTAGATGGATCAAATTTGTTTATTTAAAAACTAGTGGACAAAACGGCACGTGTAATTAGTTTACATATCTGAATAGAAATTAAAAAAATTAATTTAAATAAAGATAGGGATATTGCAATATACTTGGTCCCGCAAATGATCTAAGAACTAATTTCCGTGATGATATTGTCTTAGCCATGTAGATCATCGTATTTGAAAATCAAACAATTTTAAAACTTCTAGTCCCTTTAAATCAACCTTTAAAAATTTAGCAAGTATTAGGTGATTTTACTGATCGTTGATTTATGATAAACTTTTGAGTTTTGACGGGGTTAGAAGTTTTAGAAGTAGCTAATTTCTGTATATTATGATCTAAATAGTTAGAAAAACATCGTCATCAGAAATTTAACCCTCTAATAAAAAAAAATCAGGAAATCAACCTTGAAATCATCTCTATATGAGCACCAACACAATGAAACTTAATATTTTGTAATGTATCTATTTTTACCACAAAATTTAAATTACGTACGATGCTTTAACAATTTTGTTTGAAGGACATCATAGATTCTTAAAAAGAAAATACAAATTTTACACTTTTTCTTTCCTTCTTTATTTTTTTTTGTATATTTTTTTTTTAGTGATGAGACAATTGCCCAAATTATAAGTTCACCAGAGAGGAGAACGTTTTTACAGTCGAGCATATAAAATGTGCCATAAACAATGTAGAGAGTTTGTCACTAACAAGCAAAGTGAAGGCTTTAGTTAAATGCCATAAAAATAAATTTTCTTTTTAGACGACAATGCTCTCAGAAAGATCATCTCACAAAAGAACTCATATAGTTTTAGAACAATGCAAATCTTTTCTGAGGTGGGTGTCCATTAACACTTGATCATCTCCATTTGAGCCACATAAACAAGTGTAAGAATAAGTTGTGTGTTCAAAAAAGTGGTGGTGACGCAGCGAAAAAAACGAGAAAAATTCTAAATCACGTTTAGAATTGAAAAAACTCGAAATTACTCTCAACTAATGAGAAAACTCAAATATCTGTATTTAATTGTTATCTCTATAAATTGTCTACTACATCTCCTTATATAATAATAAAAGCTTCTTAATTCTAATAGAATTGTAATTAAAAGAAATTTCTAATCTAACAACGAAACTGCTAAATAATAAAAGAAAAATACCCAAATAATGAAAATTACTAGCTAAAATTTAAAAACTACTAAATTCTTAATTAAAGCTAAAATTGATGACGGACCCACGAAATTTGTCCTGCATCAGGTGGGGTAGAAATAGAATTTTCCACGAGTTATTATTATTATTCTTATTATTTTTATTTATTTATTTTTTTAGGCGCACATGAAGCAGGTTAAACCTGTTGGCGATCATGGACCCATAAGTTGGAGAAGCAAGTGAACGGAGGACCTGTAAATTATCAGGTCATTGCCACCTAAACAGACTATCGTCTCCGAGTCACTTAAGACTAGCCCCAAAGGCTAATCGAGGAATATATAAACTCTTAAAAATTACATTAGTAAAACTTTCTAAGCATCCTAACATGTCTAACAACTCTACAAACCCCTCTATGTTCCTATAGTCCACAACGTCTAATTAAGTGCCAAAGCAACAGATTTTATTGCTCTCATACTACTACCTTGGGTTGTTCTTTTTTCTGAAGAAAGAAACAAATAACCCATAAAGGTATGCCAATAGCCCCGTACAAAGCCCGATACCATACCTGGCCTCATCAGTCTTGCTGGATGTTGCCCTAGGCTCAACAAAACTTACGATCACCAAAATTTTGGGCCGAACCCAGTTAACCAGTCTTCTTAATCATTCCACTGTCTAAATCTGTTGGCATGGCAATTTCATTTACGATGTTAGTAGATTCATTTATCAGTATATTTAGGGCGCGTGGGATACTTCAAATTAGTACTCTTATTTTACAATTTAAATTTTTAAGAGAGGCAAGTCTACTGGTCAACATATTCTAATTTCTGCCGATAGTTGAAATTTACGTTCAAAAAATCTTTACGGTTAAAGTTACATCAAATTAATGACTTGGGAGATGGAATAAGGGTATTTAGTAGACTTGCCATATACATCAAATTGATGGAATAAGGGTATCAATTCACTTGCCCTTACAACTGTCGGATAATTTAATTTTTTGGTGGTTGAGACTTGAGATCAAGGGTTGGGATTTATCAGTCCCTTCATTTTCATAAGTACTAAAGGTGTTCGGCAACGATGAAAATGGGACTCGTACGAAAAGTATCGAATCCCCTTCTTTTTCATCGCTGCATAAAAAATTGATCACATTTGCATAAAAGAAGCTCTAAGTTCAGCATGGCTCATACCTATAATCAAAACCCTAGCTAGAGCTAGTTGTAAATTAAAGATGGGGGAAACCAAGCTAGTCCATTAAAAATTATTAAGTTAACCGAATGATAGATAAAATTTGGAGAAAGAAAGAAGAATAAATAAGAAATTGCAACCTAGCTAAATATAAATACAAAAGTAATAGTGTGTAACAGAGATGCTCCCTTGACGATTGCTGTTTTACGTTGGAAATTTGGAAGAATCTCTTTGAAGAGTTGGGCCCGGTGTGGTACAGACCGAACTCAATGACTGATGTGTTTATTCGGAAAAGGCCTAGGGGACTAAGCCGTTGGGGTCAAGTTTTATGGCGGATTCTTCAAGAGGCTTCTGTTTGGTGTATTTGGAAAGGAAGGAATGACATTGCTTTCAATGGATGTGGAACATCAATCCGAAAGCTCATGTTGGAGATTAAGATGCAGGCTTCTCTCTGGGCAGCAGGAAACTCATCCTTTAAGGGTCTCAAATGCAATGGTGCGATTGTAAATTGGAAATCCTTATTTTTTGATCCTCCTTAGTTCGCCTAAGGGGTGGTTGTTTGCTTGTTTTTTCTCTTCTGTCGGGTCTACATCCCTAATGTATTCCTTTTTTTTGATCAATGAATTCTTATTTTACATATCAAAAATAAACAAGCAACACAGACAGTAAGCAAAGGCGAAGGAGACAAGAAATAGCACCTGGATTCCGAGACAAATATTTCAAATCATGTACACGTTTAATACATATACTAAACACTTTAAAATACAAAAATTTAAAGAAGTTGAAAGTATTCCGAACAGCCAAGTACAGAACTCTGCAAAGTAGAGTTGAAAAGATTATCCTCACAAAATATTAATCTTTGCATCATGTAGAACCTCATAGGTAGGTGTAAAGGAAATGTTGTCCGATATTTATGGACGACCAATATGTGCAAATAGGTTCACCAAGAATAGAGGAAGAAAAAAAACGAAAATGACATTTGGACCTGGGGGTCATAATTCTTGAGGTCGAAACCAATGCAACTAGTATGACATGTGTACATGGTATAGGGCAACCTACTCCTCCGGATTGCTCTTCTTAATTGGAAAATTTCTTAAAATAAAAAAGTTTTTAGAATCCTAAACGCTTCTTGCTGCAACTGTTGGGTTTAGTGGCTCTATTTGCAGGGGAATCATTGGCCGCGGGTAAATTAGTGGCCGCGGGGAACTCATTGGCCGCGGGGAATCATTGGCCGCGGGGAATCATTGGCCGCGGGCAAATCATTGGCCGCGGGGAATCATTGGCCGCGGGCAAATCATTGGCCGCGGGGAATCATTAGCCGCGGGTAAATCATTGGCCGTGGGCCCATTCCAGATTCTTACTATGGCGTTTTTTGGCGTTAATTCCTCTGCAAGTTAGCGTTTTCAGCAAGAAAAGAGGTTTCCTATTCAAACTAGGTTTAGGTTTCCTATTTGTAAAAGGTTCTAAATTCGTGGGTATATGCAGTCTATAAATACTGCGAATTTAGACCTTATTTTGGTATCAGAGTATCAAAGTCTCAAAGTTGAGAGAGTGTGCTGAGTTCGAATTTGTACTTTGATCATTGAATAAAGAGTTGAAATCGTTTCTGCCCGTGGACGTAGGCAACCCAGCCGAACCACGTAAGTCTTTGT
>MVGT01001064.1:1800738-1839938 GCA_002174775.1 Macleaya cordata | reverse complement strand
AACTCAAAACCAATTGGCAATGAGTGGTGTGACCCAGGATCATTATATATTAGGTTTGCTAGGCTCTCATATTCCATGTGGGACTATTCTCAACACGCCCCCTCACGTGTGGCATTCTTTTGAGCCTAACACGTGGAACTCTTTTTGGGTGACGTGGAGCACGTGTGGCCATTGGGCCTATCACGTGTGGGCCTGCGCTCTGATACCATATTAAGTTTGTGGACTTCCAACTCAAAACCAATTGGCAATGAGTGGTGTGACCCATTATCATTATATATTAGGTTTGCTAGGCTCTCATATCCCATGTGGGACTATTCTCATCACGCCCCCTCACATGTGGCGTTCTTTTGAGCCTATTCTCATCACGCTCTGATACCATATTAAATTTGTGGGCATCTAACTCAAAACCAATTGGCAATGAGTGGTGTGACCCAGGATCATTATATATTAGGTTTGCTAGGCTCTCATATTCCATGTGGGACTATTCTCAACAAGCCTTTCCGATTTTAGCTATTCAAAGTACCATTTTTCGTTAAACATGTTTCTAATGGGTGTTTATGTTGGTTTGGTTATTTTTATAAGTTTTGGTGTTTTCTTCCATCTTCTTTCTATTTTTTCTGGTATAGCACAAAACAGTTTTGCTTCTCTAATGCCATTATATTTATTTGCAGCAAAAGTGGATCCTCTCCACCTTAACTATTTTGGATTCTGTGGTCAAGTGATCGCTTTAGCCTTGATGCATGAAGTGCAAGCAGGCATTGCATTTGATCGCGTGTTTTTCTTGCAATTATCTGGAGAGAGAATTTCTTTGGAAGATATACGCTACGCAGATCCATGCTTGTACAATAGCTGCAAAAAGATTTTGGAGATGGATGCTGATTTTATGGATTCAGATGCTATATATGGGATTGACAAATTTGTCAAGGAAATTGAGGAGTTTGGATCCAGGAAAGTTGTGGAGCTGTGCCCTGGAGGGAACACCATGGTTGTGAATAGCAAGAACAGAGAAGAATATGTACATCTTCTTATTCAGCAGTGCTTTGTCAAATCTATCTCTGAAAAGGTATCCTATTTTACCCGTGGTTTTGGAGATATTCTCTGTAAATGAAGGCTCCAGAAAATCTTTTTCCAAAGTTTGAAGCACAAAGATCTTGACCGTATGTTGCTCGGAAGCGATAAAGCTATATGTGTAAAGGATTGGAAAGCACACACTGACTACAATGACTACAAAGAAACTGATGACCAAATCTGCTGGTTTTGGAAGGTATATATGTTCTTGACCACTTTATGAATTCCACAAATCTTGCAATCTTAGCCTTCATTTTTTGCTTCTTTATGTTATCGGTTGCTTTGTGATTGTGGGTAGAAACTTCATCTTTGGAATTTTACATCATCTTTGGATTATGGATTTATTATTGCCTTTTTTCTCTCCTAGATTTCTCTTACAGTTCTTGATGTTTGACCAAAGTTGTGGGTTTTGTTCACCAATTCCTAATGTTGGTGAACAAAGATGGACTGATTATGGACGCTGTGTGATCTATATATTTTGGGTATTACTTAATAATCGGCAGAAACTATTGCAGGTTGTTGAGGGTATGTCCTCGGAGCAGCAAAGGGAGCTTCTTTTCTTTTGGACCTCGGTGAAGTACCTTCCAGTTAATGGTTTTTCTGGTTTGCCATCTCGCTTGTACATCTACAAGACACCGGGCTCTCATTATCGCCTGCCCTCATCTCACACATGCTTCTACCGCTTGTCCCTCCCACATTACCCATCTCTAGCCGTCATGCAGCAGCATCTCTTTCTTATCTGCCAAGAACATCTGGGCTGCAGCTTTGGGTTTTTGTGAAACACTACATGCTTCTGGTTCTTTGGGATGATTGGTTGGTCGTGATGCAAACACAAGATGATATCTGCTCATATTGTTGTGTAAGTTTAGTTTCGTCGGGTGAAATTTTGTACAGGCCAGGTTGGTAAGAAAAGATGAAATTTTTTGGCAGATGTTTCAGTTAATTTTGACAAATTTTTGGATTAAAAATTACTTTTTTAATGAAGTGGGTATTGAAAAATTTGGTATTTTTGGGAGATTTTGATAAGTTTTAGATTATATTTGGCTTTTTTATGAATTTTGCGCAGTGGGTTCTGATAATTTTAGCTTTTCTTTGTCATCAAGATCGTTCGACATGGCTCACTGCTCTAGATGTCTAATTCCATGGGGACAAAACATTACAAGCTACTGACACTCATTCCAGCAATATGTATACATTGTGTAACTTATGCTACTGAGTAATGTTATATGGACCACATTATTTGGTCACATTACTCTTACGCTAAACTTAGATTTCAGATTGATGGTTTATATGTGATTCAGACGGGCAGTACTTGATCGAAGTTGATCCAGTTCTGTGTCGAAGTGGGTACTGGATTTTGTCTGGACCACCAATCAACTAGAGAAAAAACATATGGTGAAATTGCGAGACATTAATTGTTGTTGAAGATGTTAATTAAAGAAGGTTAAGATGTTACTCTATTTTTCATGTTGAAGATGTTAATTAAAGAAGGTTAAGATGTTACACTATTTTTCATGTCCAGAGCAACAGGCTAATCTTTGGTAGAGACGGATATAAAATGATTTTGGGACCGGCCTAATAATCTATCCAAATAGACCGATTGAAGTGGCGTTCATATTAACCATCATTTGTGTATCTATGTGCCCCACAAATACACAATGAACAGTAGATTTGAACTGCTACCTCAATCAATTTAATTAGACAGATTATTAGATGTGTTAGCTTTTAAAGGCCTCTCTCGTTGATATTGATACTTGTTTAGTTTTATTATTACTGAATAAATTTCCCATGACCGCTTTAACGGATACAAGGATTTTAGATTCATACTAACTTTGTGGACTCTGGACAGTAATTTAGAAATCCTGGAGTGCCAGTTTGAATATTACTAAAATTTGTAAATGGCGTGAATATCCGTTTAGCTATAGATTACTATAATCATGACGAGTCAAAATTAAAAGTCCACAACTTTATTGTATTTAGGGCAAAACTAAATGACTACTAAATTTGATAAGAAAAAACTGTACACTTTTAAAGTTTATATTGCTCTTAACAAATCCTTACTAATTCTGTGGTTGTGAACTTGTGATAGCTGGAGACGTTAAAACCAAAGACTCCCAAATATGGTATATATGTATAGCTCATGGTGAAGTAAACCCTAATTAGAAAATAAATTTGACAGTTGCACGTCAGACGATGGTGCCAATGGCCTACCTCAATGTCAAAACCCCTTAATTGTCCACATGTACACTCGAGGATTAGTTGTTATGACTACACATTTTTAATCAGTATCAGAATGCATTTTTTATTCGGGTTCGTCTCAAGACCTTCTGGTCATCTTGCCCCAACATGCACAGCGGAATAACCAACACGAGCCACGCTCATATGCCGGCCTTGTTGCCGGAGCCGAGTTCAGCAAGAGTGTTGGGCGAAGTGTAGTTGTTCCAAGATGACAGAGGTCAGGGGCAGCATGAGACACAAGGCGTCAAGTCAGAGAAAGTACTTGATTAGAGACCGGAGCATTGGTACGAAGTCTGGAGGTGTACCATGAGTTTAGTCGATGAGGGCATTCGACCGAGCGAGTGGGGGAGAATGTCACGGTACGTTTGTTTGGCTATGCGTACAAGTTAGGGTGTAGGTGGGTTTTAGACTTTTAAAATCCAAGTAGGTCATACGGTTAAGTCCCAACAATTTACCATCTCAACTGTGAAGCATTTACATGTGAATATGCATTTCAAGATGCGTTTTCACAGTGGATCAAGTAGGTCATACGTTTAAGTCCCAACAATTTCAAGATGAGTTACTTATAGGCCAAATATTATAAACAACATGACATAAGTAATATACTCATTAGTTTAAAACCAAAATCACTAAAGTATCGTTGATGTCTTTTTTCAAATTAGTAAGAGTTATTTTGTACACAGTCCTTTTAAAAATGTTTACATTAGAATCTTCATCTAACTATTAAAAATTATATTTTAAAAAAATTATTAGGTAACTTTGTAATTTATTGTAACTTTTAATAGTAGGATAAAAAATGTAGACATACATTTTCAAATAAAATATGTACAAAATAGCACACCCCTTCTTAATTACAAATGCAAGTATCACTCACTGTATTTAAAAAGATGATGCCAGATGGAATTTGGGGTAGGGTCCCGTCCGAGAGAAATCGATAGAACCGATTCTAGAAGTAAAAGTGAGAAGAATTTATTTGTGGGATACGTAGCCCTAACTAAAATACATGCACTTGTAAAGGTACGTTGACCAAATACATAAATAAATAGGGATATACACTTCAAAATAAAAATAAAAATAAATAGGGATACGAAAAAGGTTTGGGTCTGTGTGTCCTTCGAGTCACTAATTTTTTTTTTCTTTTGACAAAATAAAAACAATCGAGAAGACTGTTTATGTTTTTGATGTTTTTTATTATTCCGAGAAAAACTTTTCGAAAGACACATCGGCAGTCTTAATAAACTCGAAACTGTACCACAAGAATCTATTGAGCTGAAAGTGTTCTGGATGCAGACGGCACGTAGGATCAAACAGCACTCAACATACGATTTTGTTTACCCACTCACAACATGGGTGAACAAAACCTACAAGTTTAGGAGTGTCAATTTGTTGACCCACGTTTCACAAAGGATAATCCCAACTAATCACAAGGTGGGGTCTTCACTATTTACTCAACTTTTAGGATTGCGGGTGCGTGTGGTCTTTACCTTTATATTGGATGGTGGAATGGCAGAGCAACTGGTTCTCAAGGGCTCTGACTTCCAACCCAAAAGACTAACAGGTGGATGTAACACAAAACCATCCTTCGTGACATTCTCTCTCATCTGAATCTTACAATGCCTTCAGTTGTGAACCACCCTGCCTAACCGTCCCCACCCTCCTTTAGGGGGGGGGACTCATTATCTTTGTGGACACATTCTTTATGTGTGGGCACTTGGCGTGACATCAACGTCGAGCACCATGCCTACGAGTCCCCACCCTCTTTTGGAGGACTGCTACCATTGTGAACATACCCCCTATGTGTGGACGCTTAGTGTGACATCAGAAATAGATCGGGTCTACTTTAATACCACTTTATCATGGGATCGAACTTCCAACCCAAATGATATGGTGGATTTTAGGTAGCTAGAAGTTGAGTCCAACATGGACTAGAAGTTTAGTAATTTTGAAGTTTTGAATTATTTAGGAATATTAGTTTTTAGCAATTTCTATTTTCAATTTTAAGTAGGAGACTTATTTTCTAAAGAGTTCTAGTAGGTTTCTATTTCATAGTTAGAGAAGAATTAGGCATCTAGACTAGCTAGGTCGTGGGCTATATAAAGCCTTGTAGTTTGCTTATTTTAGTCAGCTTGATGCTCAGATTATTTTAATTCAAAGAAGAAGAGTTTTCTCTCAAATTGAGTATTCTTTAATTATCGGTTCTACTTGGCTCTTGGATTGGGGTTGTTTAATTTATTTCGTGTTACCAGAGTGGATTCTCTGCGATGTTCGTGAGTTAATTTGTGGTGCTTACCGTTGTGCCGTATTACCAAAAGACTAACCTATTAAGTGGAGTTAAACTAAACCCATTTAAACTTCAAGACTACTCGATCTCCATCCGATGTGGGATTGTTCCCTGTTTTGTGTCATTTTCCTTTGTGACGTGGTGCTCCTGAAAAAGTTAGGGAGGCTCCTCAAAGTTGAACGCCTTTCATTGCAAGACTTTTGATTTTAAAAAGTTTGAGTTGTCAATTTGGATAAACCAGCTTTTTTTTAACAATTTTAAGCACCCATCGTACACTTACCCTCTTTATCATTAGTTGATTCCTTTTGGATGAAAAATCAACCATAAAATGAGTGAATTCGGAGTTTCATATTTTGAAAAGTGTTAGGACAAGTTTAGTGGGATCCTTTGATCAATGGTTTTATGGATTTTGTGCTGGCTAGCTAGTGAGATCCCTTGCTCAGCAAATCCATTACCCTTTCTACTAAATAGCGGATGGCTATTGGAGAGGTCATCTATTGACTCCCCCGCTCATTGGATGAGCGCACACTTTTTTTTCTTCCTAAAAAGTGCTACATTATGCACTCTCTTACTCTCTTTTTTCTCTTTCCCTGTATGCCTTTATCTCTTTTCTCTCTCTTTCTCTATTTAAGCGACCCCTCAATAGTCAGTATGGGTCTCTTAATTCATCCCCCAATGAATCAAGGGATAAGATTGAAAATTTTCCATTAAACTTGCCCTTAGCTAAGGAATAAAGAGGGAACGTGCACCCACCCTAATAGGAGGGTGCAGAAAATAAAACTCCTTTTTCAACCAAATTTATAGCTCGTGATTTTCTAGTGCCTGTACAAACATGATATAAATTCTATACAGACAACCTAGACGCTTGTTAAAATGAGCCACCATTTATTACCTCACGTAAAACTAGAGATATGTTTCCATATTTACCCATAAAAACATCAATGAAACTCCTATTCAAATACCCAACAACTCTCACAACTCATAGAAAAGAAATGTCTAATCAACTTCACGTCCATATGTACACCGCCACCACCCACCACCATCACTAGAACCACCACCACCTAGAGAGGAAAAAAATAATAATTATATTATCCATATAATTACATTTAAAAAAGTATATATACATCATCTATTGCCCTTCTCGTCCCATAAGAATTAAATAAATAAATACTATGACAAAATAAAAATATAATAATTTAAATCTATAAAAGATTCGAAACAAAAAAAAATAATAGAATATAGGGAAATTAAAAAGAGTATTATCCCTAATTCAGAAAAAAAATAAAAATAATTAGTCCCACGGTCCCACTTTAAAGAAACTCCTAGTCCACCTTGTCTTCACTTCCCCACATAAAACCCAACCTGCTCTGTTGGGGTTCTTATTGAATCTTTTCATCTCCTTCTCCTTCTCACACCCCACATGACCACCTAGCTTCAAAACCTCCTCTCTTTCTCTCTCATCACTTTCTCTCTCTAACCTTCAAAGTTATTTAAAACCCATAACAGATACCATAAACAGAGAGAGGAGGACGAATAAAACAGAGAGATAGATCAGAGAAGACTGAAGAGATTAACAGAGTAGTGGTGGTGGGTGACCATGGCAGGTCCAAATAACCCACCTTTTTCTGCTATAACCAAGCACTTTTATGCCTATTTCAAGAAAACCAATCTCTTCTCCATGGTTCTCATCACTCTCCTCTGTTCTCTTTCTTACTTCTTTGGCATCTATCAACATACTGATCGTCGGGTTACCACAATCAACAGTGAAATCAATTGTTCATCACCCCATCCAAACATAACCCAAGTTTTAAAATCACCAATCGGTCTTGATTTTCACCCCCACCACCCAGCAGAAGATGAAATCACAACGTCACCAGATGTATCAACAACATATTTCCCCCCCTGTGACATCAAATACAGTGAGTACACACCATGTGAGGATGCAGAGAGGTCTCTGAAATTTTCTAGAAAGAGATTAATTTACAGAGAGAGACACTGCCCTGAGAAAGGAGAATTATTAAAATGTCGAATTCCGGCACCGTTTGGGTATAAGAATCCGTTTCAATGGCCTACGAGTCGTGATTTTGCTTGGTATGCTAATGTTCCTCATAAACATTTAACGGTGGAGAAAGCGGGTCAGAATTGGATCCGATTTGAAGGTGATCGGTTCAGATTTCCTGGTGGTGGGACCATGTTTCCTAATGGTGCTGATGCCTATATTGATGATATTGGGAAGTTGATTAATTTAAGAGATGGGTCTATCAGAACCGCCATTGATACTGGTTGTGGGGTAAGTTCTGTTTCATCTTTGAAATTTTTTTACAAGCCTGTTTGGTAAGAAAAGATCAAAATTTTGGGAGATATTTCAGTAAGAGGAAAAAAATTATGAATTTTATTTTATTTTATTTTTTATAAGAATTTTATGAAGTGGGTATTGAAATATTTTGGTATTTTTTGTGGAAAATAAATTTTTCCGGAGATTTTTCAGAATTTTTTACAATTTTTGAATTAAAATTTGTTTTTTTTTTTGAATTTTTTGAAGTGACTTCTCTGAAATTTTGGTAATTGTGTTGAAAAAGTTGTAAAGATTTTGTATAATTTGTTTAAGGAAATTAATTTTTATTTTAGTAAGTTTAATTAATAGACAAGAACGTATCTTTTAGAAATTAATTTGGAGTAGAGAATTAAATATAAAAATCTCTAGAAATCAGGGTGATGAGTTGTTTGATTTAATTTTTACCCTTGCACCATAATAATTCAGGATTTTCCTGGTATGTTCTGGATAAGATTTTAGGGTTTGATCAGAGAACATTTTGATTTTCCTTAGTCCTACAAATCCCACCGTTGGATAATCATAGGTGTCCACATTGCACAAATCTCAACGACCATCAGCTCTTTAGACCCTGGAAATGAGTCAGGCTGACTAAATAACATTTATTAGTCAGTAGTCAGTACTTATGAACAAAGATTTAAGGGCCCCAAGATTTAGTAGGTATCTTGTTCTGTTCACATTTTTTATTGTTCAGTTAAGTTTTAAGGTGTATTCATTGTAGGATGGCTGTTCACAATTTTTAATGTTCGGTTAGGTATTGAGCTGTATTCATTTTTGTAGGATTTCCATAAGGCTATAATTTTGGTTCCTAGTAAATTCAAATTTTAGGGTTTACT
The DNA here is from genome assembly GCA_002174775.1 of Macleaya cordata. Taxonomy (NCBI): domain Eukaryota; kingdom Viridiplantae; phylum Streptophyta; class Magnoliopsida; order Ranunculales; family Papaveraceae; genus Macleaya; species Macleaya cordata. The sequence goes on along the minus strand of MVGT01001064.1, from coordinate 1,831,183 downwards.
AATATGGGGCAGGGAAAAACCAATTCAGAATTCTATATAAATTTTGATGCAGCCAAACAGATTCCAAGGGAACCCAAACTTAAATCTTGACCCTATAGGTGGTTTTGATTATTTCCTATTTTTGATGGTTATGAACTTATGATCACCCAAATTTTTTTCAAAATTTTTGTTCAGAAATTGTAGTCTAGTTTTTAAAATGTGTTTTTTGATCTTATAGGTAGCAAGTTGGGGAGCTTACCTTCTATCGCGAAACATCTTAACGGTGTCGTTTGCGCCAAAGGATACTCATGAAGCCCAAGTGCAATTCGCTCTTGAACGAGGAGTACCGGCATTGATCGGTATACTAGCTTCGAATAGGCTTCCTTATCCATCCAGAGCGTTCGACATGGCTCACTGCTCTAGATGTCTCATTCCATGGGGACAATATGGTACTAGTTACTTAATCTAATTCAAAATATGTGTGTGTTGTTTGAATTATGCTAAATCTGCATTCATCATTGATTGAGTTTATGTGAAACAGATGGGCAATACTTAATTGAAGTCGATCGAATTCTCCGTCCTGGAGGGTACTGGATTTTGTCAGGGCCACCAATCAATTGGAAACGGCATTATAAAGGCTGGGATAGAACTCAAGAAGATCTAAATTCTGAACAATCTAAAATTGAAGCTGTAGCCAAGAGCCTTTGCTGGAAGAAGTTCGTAGAGAAAAATGATATTGCAATTTGGCAGAAACCCACAAATCACATTCACTGTAAAATCAATCGAAAAATCATCCGAAACCCGCCATTCTGCCAAGCTCAGGATCCTGATAAAGCCTGGTACTAAACTTATATGTTCAAACTTTCCTATCCATCTATGCTTTCATTTTACTCAATTTTAATTACAATTTTCATTTCAGGTACACTAAAATGGATACTTGTTTGACTCCTCTTCCTGATATATCCAACATAAAAGACATCGCGGGCGGGAAGTTAGCAAATTGGCCAGAAAGATTGACTGCAATTCCACCAAGAATTAGTTCTGAAAGCATTGAAGGAATTACAGAAAAGATGTTCAAAGAAGATACTGAACTCTGGAAGAAAAGATTAGCTTATTACATGAAGTTTAACGGTGAACTAGGCCAGACAGGCAGGTATAGAAATTTGCTCGACATGAATGCACATTTGGGAGGATTCGCCGCTGCATTCGTTGATTATCCATTGTGGGTTATGAATGTTGTCCCTACTGAGGCAAAGATCAACACATTAGGAGTCATTTACGAGCGTGGGTTGATTGGTACATACCATAACTGGTACATTTCTGGCCTCAACTACTAGTACTAAATTGGTTCCTAGGATGTAACTATTTGTGTTTGCTCATATTTCTACTATAAATTTGTTTTGGAATGCAGGTGTGAAGCAATGTCTACTTATCCTAGGACATATGATCTCCTACATGCGGATTCGGTATTTACTCTCTACAAAGACAGGTAAATCAATTAGAAAGATTTATCTTATTTGCAAAGCCAAAAAAGCTAGATGTAGTTTTGTAAAACTGAAATTAAGGGCTAATTGACTTCAAATTAGAGGGGTGTTGATTTCTACCCAAAAATGCATTTACCTGGGAACTGAACCCGAATCAGAACCGACTTTTCCAGTTCTAGTTCCACAGATTTCAGTCAGGAACCATTATCACTGGTTCTACGTACATTGATATTCGATGGAACTGGAACTGAACCAATAAAAACTAGAATCGGCTTACAAAGCGTGATTTTTTCCTAGGATTTTTTTTATTATTATTATGCTAACATTTTAAGAATATGTAAAAATGAAAATATGGAAGAATAGGAACTGAAATACCCATAACCCACTGAAACTGGAACCATTTATCTCGATTCTTCTTCCACCTATTGGAACCAACAAGAACCAAAACCGAGTGAAAAGTTTTAACCTGAATCCATCAACTTATGTTCGTGTATCAGATGTGAAATGGAAGATATTCTGTTGGAGATGGATAGAATATTAAGACCAGAAGGTTCGGTGATCTTCAGAGACGACGTCGATGTATTGTTGAAAATTAAGAGTATCACTGAAGGATTTCAATGGAATAGTCAAATTGTTGATCATGAAGATAGTCCACATAATAGAGAGAAGTTGTTGTTTGCAGTGAAGATGTATTGGACTGCCCCAGCAGATCAAGGAGAAGCTAGTTTAGCTTCTTAACCTTTGTTTTGTTTTGTTTTTTTTATCCATTTTGGGTTTATTATTCTTTCAAATGTGATTTTGTTCAAGTAATCTTGTTTTAGGTTCGAAATAGTTGAGGAATATATACATCTATACATCCATGAATTTGGGTAAATGGCCCACATTTTTATACTTGGATTCGTCGAAAACCGATGTTTTTCAGTGATTACCTTTTTTATGAGCAATAGCGACGATAATTGATTGGAATCAGAATCGATTTTCTCCGTTCTAGATGTACATGTTTCAGTTTTGGAACCGATAAGTGGAAACGTTGTATGTATTAATTTTCAGTTCTGATACTTATATTTTGGGATTTTACACTTCTAAATATGCGCAAGCATAAGATCTGACTCTAATATGAACATGTAATCAACTTTACTCAATTAAACCATTAAGGGTTTGGAACCAAAACCAATTGCTGGTTCTTGGACTATAACCTGTTTTGATATGGAACCATAACAATAACTCATGGTGGTATATTGGTGCTGAAACTGAACCAGAATGGGGATGTGAGGACCCCAACACCCAAAGATGTTAGATAATAGTAAGACGATGTCAAGTTTAGGAATTAAGATAGGTCTCCACAACTATCTCAATTTTGCAGAATCAGTTAAAGAAAAAAAATTATTCTGAATAGAACTTTCATAAAATTAGACACAAGTAGAACCACTCTACAGTCCAGTGGTGCCAACGGATACCCACTTACTGGGGAACTGAACAGAACTGGAACCGGCACACCCCTAACGAACCAGAACTGATCTGCTGCTCAGGCTTAGTTAAGGGTTCCAATAAATTCCCATGCCCTTATGTTGGCGCAAGAAAAAACTACGATCAAGCTGATTTTAGGTGTGTGGGTCCTTCTAAATTGACCGAAATCAAATCCGATTACCCGAGTCGAGATCCCACCCATTTGAGTACTGGAACCGGAACGAAAAAGAACCGAAACCAGAACTGCACTATTAACACACCCCTGATTATAGGCTCATCAACACCTAAATAAAAGTGTGGGAGTTCACAAAATGGTGATGATCACACATTGCAGATGTGTTTTTCAGTAGGTAACTCATGTAAGCTTACTTCTTCCACCCCATCCCAAAAAAAAAAAAACCCCTATAAATAAGCTTAATTTAGGAGCTAGGGCAATCTCATTATCCCTAGTATCAACTCAAAATAGTGATTAAATTGAAGAGTTACAAATATAGTTAAATTAGTACTAGCCATGGCATCTGTTAAGAAATCTGGTGTTTCTCTCTACTACTACTCAGCTGCATTGCTTCTCATACTGATGGCTCTTTCAGCCGAAATCAAGACCGTTCGATCTCAGAGTTGTGTGGGCCAGCTTAGCAATCTTAACACGTGTGCACCATTCGTAGTTCCTGGCCAATCTGCCATACCCAGCGCTGAATGCTGCTCTGCCCTACAAGAAGTTGATCAGGGCTGTCTCTGTAGCACTCTCCAAATTGCAGCTCGTATGCCTGTTGCGTGCCGTCTCCCAGCCATTACCTGTGGTAATAATCATTAGTTCTTTCTTGATCTTGCTGTTAGGTTTCCAACAATATCCAAAATCAATTGTTTTTACTAAATTACTAAATTTATTTTTACACTATGCTTACACCCTACATGCTGACCCCTATGAATATGACACCCCAACGGCTGAATTTTTAGCGAAGTTGGCGTTTTAAAATTTTTAATTTCATTACAAGTTAGTTTAAAACCAATTACAATATAATAGATGGTTTATAAAGTTTTAAATTTCATTCATTTTTTCACTTGATAAGAATTATGAGGTAATTTTTTTATGAAGAAGATCTACACTACGCAATATCATTTCCTTTACATGATATCATATATACTAACTCTTTAACCTCATCAAAACTATGTACAGTGGCTGATTTTTTTCATCTCTTTTGATTTCAGATACTCCATAAGAGAGATATGTATCTAATAATGGCAGCAAATCAGAAATTTTCCTAGTTTCTTCCCCTCCTCTTTTCTTTTTTTTTTTTTTTTTTTTTTTTTTTTTTTCTGTTTTTGGAATGCCAACTAATGTGCAAACTGAGCAATGCCTGCCCATGCAAATCAGATAGAAGAGAGATGTTACTAGAACTATACTATTATTAATAAAGAAAAGAAAATTATATGTTTCTTGATTTTTAGTTATTCTTTTGATGAATGTTGGGAACATATATAACATGTGTTGGTGTGCGCAATACGCATCATCAGGTTTCTTTCTTAATAATCTTTCAGCCAAAAAAAAAGAGGTTGAAATTTGAAGGGATATCATATAATTAGATCTCAAGTAAAGCTGATGGACATAAATCTAATTAAATTAAGTTGCTGTTAATGGGACCCCATTTTGGATCGAGGGCTCCCTCAGTTAAAGGGCAAGACAAAAGTTCAAAAATGGTTATGGGGAGCTCGATTTATTAAGGGGGTTTTATTTTTGCTCAAGTTGACTTTTTGTTTTAAAGAAAATCTAAATCTAAACCTAAACTTAAACCTCTCTCTCACTCTCTATGAGAATCCAAAGAAAAAACACCATTTTTAGGTCAAAGTATTTTGACTCAGGTCAAGAAATTGGACTTCCCTCATACCTATTTTAGTATCCTTTTAACAGCAGCTCAAGGTTTAGTACAAGAAATTAACAACCTAACCAAGAAAATTCAAAGGGGGACCCACCCATCCCACCATTGCTCTTCTCTAATAAGGTATAGAATTTGGTAAAACAGGAAAATTTGGTAAATGCCCAACATAAAGATAATCCAAAGGATGAATTTCAATGAGAATGCCTACTCACAATCTAAATCATCTTAACACACAATCATAAATTAACCTCATTGTAAATCTTTTAACCCCGTAAAAAATAGTGTGATTTGTGAACCGTCTATTATTATCGATATATTTCAAAGTAGTTTTTCGTAAGATTAAAAGTTTTAAAATTGGGTGATTTTACACTGAGGAGGTCATCTCAATTCTTCATGTTCTTAGATCATCTTTTTAGGGCATTTCTAGTGGGAGCATGAAAACTGCTTGATCAAGCAGTTTTCATGCTCTAGTGAGAACCCTTAACCCCTAAAAATGGATCCCAATCCACCGTCAGATGAGCGTGCCGCTCATCCCGTTAATGGCACGCTCATCCCATTAACTCCACACTCAATATTTAAATCCTAAATATTAGGAAAGCTATTTCTCTCTTCCACTTTTTCTATTTTTTCTCCTTACATTTTTTTCTTCTGTTCTTTTTTCTCTTTTTTTTTTGTTTCTTCACCCATTTTTAGGGATTCTCCAAAGCAAAACATCTTCTCATCATGGATTTTCTATTTTTAAGAATCCATTTTTAGATTTCCCACTAGAAATGCCCTTATAGCCCCCACAATAATATTAGACAAACATTGGGAAAAGTATCCCTCCAGCTAAATTTCTAAATTGTTAAAACTTCAAAAACAAACTTCAATCAATAACACCTAACCATATTCAAATTTGATAAGACAAAATTGACTTTAATAAGAAGTAGCATTTTTAATTAGTAAACAAGTTCAAAATGATTGATATGATCCCTAACAACATAACCAAAACTCTCTTTTTTCAATTTTGGGTTTGTGCTAGCTCTATTATTATTATTGTTATTATTCCTCACGTAAGCTTCAAACTTTATCTTTTCTCATGTATGGTCGTTCACCTAACCATTCTAGTAATCCAAAAGTTTGACCTAAAAACAGATAAGAGCTTAAATTGCAAAAACTGTTACTGATGGTGGGTTTGGTACTGAACTTATTTAGTAGGTTTAATAAGTGAGCAAAAAGGAGTCTTTAGCTGAGAGGGTTGTTTTGTAGAGGCGTTGACGTGACTTAGATTTCCCAAACAACTTTTAAGTTGTGTCCTTGCTTCTTTTCTTTTTGAAGTTCAGTTGTACTTTTGATGACCTTTCTTTCATGTAAAGGGCAAATCAAATTTGCTTGAATTTATTTATCATCTACAGTGGACGATATAAAGCATTTTGGTTCTTCATATATTACGTTTTCTCAAGACTGCCGCATCACAACACAAAAAAGATTTCTAGAGCAGAAGTCTAGACCTAATTAAAGAGAGCGCCAAGGAACGCCAAGGAAGAGCGAAAACAAGAGCGTTAGAGCAACCAATTAAAAAATGTCACTCGTTCCAGAATACTTTTAGAGTGAGAGTATCGAAACATGGTTCGGAGTGGAGGGTGAGGTCTTACTTTAGGTCCAGGAAAACCTCCCCTAGCATTATTCCTATTAAATTCCAGGGCGGGTTAATATACAAAAATAAAAATTTCACAAATGTCAACTACATTGTGATGCCAATTCTAAGAAATCAATCAGTCATTCTGCATTGTCAGAAGGTCTACTTTCTGATGGTGATATCAGCTCTGAGGAATCAACATTCCATTCTATGTTGTGAGGTCAACAGAATCGACTAATACAATGGGCTGAATTTGTAAGAATAAGGTCGCCTAAAATACCCTAAAAAAAATGGGCCGAAATATATCATGTATATGCACAGACTAGGTTTGTTTTTCTTAGACATTGACTCGTGTGAATGTATTCTCATATTGTGCAAGATCTTCAAGCTTGAGAATTTTAAAATAAACTTATGGTTTGTTTGGAAGGAGGATTTCAAGTTAGAGATTCAGTGAGGACCAGGGATTCATGTTTTCCTGGTCTGTTTGGCTACTAAGAATCCCTGAAAACTTGTTTCCTAGAGAAACATGTTTTCCAGCAAATCCATGTTTTGGAGTTTCACTTCCCCCCTTAGAATTTGTTGGAATTCTAAGCTAAGGATTCACGATGTATTCACCCAACTCAATGCAGATTACTCCCCATAAAATTAAAACAACAAAATAGAGATTTTCTTTGGATTTTAAATGGTAGCCAAACAAACTAAAGGATTCAAGCTTCCAAGGATTCATGAATCCCTAGATTCTTTTATGGTTGCCAAACAAACCAAAAGATTCATGTTTTCCTTAGGAAACATGAATTCTACATCCAAACACACTATCATCTTATTTGTATGATCGAATCAAAACTATCATCTCATGGTTTGTTTAGAAAGGGGATTTTAAGGTAGGGATTCAGTGGAGACCAGGGATTCATGTTTCCCTGGTCTGTTTGGCTACCAAGAATATAGAGAAACATGTTTTCCAGCAAATCCCTATTTTGGAGTCCTACATCCCCCTTAAAATTTGCTAAAATTCTAAACTAAAGATTCACTATGTATTCACACAACTCAATGCAGATTACACCCCACAAAATTAAACAACAAAATAAAGATTTTCTTTGGATTTTAAATGGCGGACAAACAAACCAAAGGATTCAAACTTCCAAGAATTAATGATTCCATTGATTCTTTAATGGTTGCCAAACAAACCAAAGGATTCATGTTTCTAAGGATTCATGTTTCCAAGTCATGTTTCCCAAAGGAAATATGAATTCTACATCCAAACACACTATTGAATTCAAACCAACAAGTTAGATTAGATTCACGAGTCAAACTCAAGTGACTTCACCAAAAAAAACAAAAAAGAAAACCCTTAAACAAGTGATGGCTAACAAGGGTCAACAGGTCTACTATTCCCATTCCCATACGGATGGATGTGGTTTCGATATAACCGATTCTGATCTGGTTTCCCCATGCAAATGCAACCATTCACAAGTTGATAACATGAAAAGCAGTAACTTCATTCTCCTTTTTAATCACTGAAGTTCCATGGATAATTTGGAAGTAAAATAATATTAAATATATACAAGTCTTCATCTATCAACAAATCAAACACCACCATAAGAACCAACTGTTTCCTGTGAATTCAACAAGGCTAAAGAAAGACAGTGGGAGTGTTTGAAAAGGTCATATCTTGAAGTTCAAATCCAAAAAAAAAAACCTTCTCTTGGGTCCTCCTATTCAGTGTATTTTCTCTTAACCAGTCACCACAACCTGAGATTTACTCCCACACTTCATATATTTTTCCTTTCCTTAAATCTAAACCAAACTTCCAAACATACAGAAGCCATTTTTTGCTACTTTAAATCAGCTCTAGAAACAATGCTTCTTGTTTGCTGGTCAAGCCAAGATCACTTAGGGAGAGCCCACTCTCACCATCACTGAAAGCACGCCGAGGGTATGGCCTCACCTGACGCATAAACCAAACAAACAACATCAGACAATGCAAAAGTCCACCAACATATTACTTCTATGTCAATTTTATTTATTTTCATTTGATAACTTGGGTTCTCATTCTCACTTGACCCAAGGGCACGTGCAGTACCTCCATCCCACACATGCCAGACAATTAAGGGGAAAAACCTCCTTTGAGGTGGCTTGGGGAAAACAAAGTTCGAGACCTCTTACTTCCATGCTACGGACATCAACCATCGGTCCCACACCTTTAAGTTCTATGTTAATTTGTCTCCTTTAGTTACTCTATCGTTTGACCACAATAAATATTTTGATCCTCACAAATCAAATTCTAGTCCTACATTGCCATTTAGGATTTTTTTGCTTTTGTGATAAGTAATGATTTTGAGGTGATTTTGTAAAACACACACTATTTATCAAGTATTTGCATTCTCCTTGATTTAGATCAACTGCTTTACTAATAATGTTATTCAACAGTTTTATAACTTTCTAAATTGACAATGTGACCCACAAAACTTAAAATTATATTGAGTTTCATTCAACCATTGCCTTATTGGTATAATTTGTAAGACACCCAATATTTCTCATATATTTTGTTTTTCAGCCTATGATTTGTGTTGTTATTAGTAGTAGTCAATTTAGGAACCATTTCTTTTCCGTGAGTGGAACATATTACCCAACATTGACGGGCTTGGCCCAGTTGGGTCTTAATCATGTACAACTTTTTCTTTCACTGTTTAAAAATCTCTAGTCCAGAAAATAAAACAGGCAGGGCAAGTTGGAAGAAAAAAATTTACCAATCTGTAGGTGCCAGGCTTAACCACTCTGCCCACATCTATGAAGTCGAAAAGCGACTGCAATAAAGACAACGCAATTGTCAGATTTAATAGACAAAAGATGTAGAAAGAGAAGTTTCTAAGTACTAGCTAAAGAATGTTATTTCCACCAAGTTTACCTGCAGTTTGTCAGACTTCAGAAAGCGACGGCCACGGCGGCTACCATCTGGCATCCTGATAAGAAGAGTTATAGAATTCTCATCATCAGAGGCTGGTTCCTGAGGAAGAGAAGCTTCTTTTGCAGCTAGCTTTCTCTCAAACTCCTGTCATCAGTAAGAGATTTGGTCAAACATCAGTAATTCCACCTCCTCCAATAGGCAGATGAATTTCTCTCTTTTACAAAAAGGAGTGTAAGATACAAAAAGCAAACTAGAAGAGCATTTAATCATTTATTAAGATGCATCTATTGAGTCTCTACTCTCTAGCAGTGTTTACATCAATGGTATCTTAGCTTAGTCTTTGTACTTTTGTAGTAATTTTAGAGAGGAGATAAATGGATCAGTCCTAGGAAAAAGGTACTGTTTGATATATAGAAACTCATCTCAGCTCCACTCATCATCAGCAAAGCAAGAATTTAAATTAGTTTTTTTGAAGAAGAAAAGAATTTCAATTAATATTACCTCTTCCTCCAATAATTTCCTGCGAGTTTCTTCCTCTTTCTGTCTTTCTTTTTCAAGAGCAGCTTCTCTGGCAGCTTGTTCTTCTAAACGACGTGCTTCAGCTTCCTCCATGGCCTTCAATTCTTTTTCTCTGTCAGCTTGCAGTGATGCAAGATACTCGTCGTCCTGCAAGTATAGTTTTGGCATCAATGGCGTCACAAACAATAAAAATTACTAAGCTGTTAACAAAGAATATACCTGCTGTTCTCTGAGTAAACGCTGAGCTGTCAGAGTAGGTGACGGAGGACGAGGTACTGGTCGGGGATGGCGACCTACATTTGCAAAGTTATATGCAGTCCCTTCAGGAATTCCACCAAAAAGTGCAGCCTCAAGCATAACTGCTTCATCATGCTCCTCCGAAGATATGCCTCCCCACTTCACAGTAAGAATGCAAAAACAGCATTAGAACTTATGGAAAAGAAATGGCATATAAAGGAACTTTGACTTCTATAAAACCAAAATGCTCAATAATACATGCAGTTCCATATGCATTTCCAATTACTTCGATTCATGTCACGTATATTTTTACAAAGAATGAACTTATAGTGACATACATTCAAAATCTATATAATAAAGCAGGGCGGTCTTTGCTGACTAGGACAAACATGAATTGCTGACTGGGACAAATATCCAACTCTTAATTATTAAAAATTAAAAATATTATAACTTTTTATGTACAAAACGATTTTTAACAAAATTTATATTTTTGAAAAGAGCTCGAGAAGTTCTTTAAAATGAGATCATACATCAATACTAAAAAAAAAAGGTATTTTTAGTACATATTAAGTTTAAACGGGGTGCAGACGGCACATGGTCAGCATGTTGACATGTGCCGCATGCACGAACTTGCAAACTAACTTGCTAGAGCATATCTTAAACAAAGAAAACGTTTGATGAATTACAAATCGTGCCGAAGGCACGGGTTATCGGTAGTATATAACTAACAGATATACGTAACAGCTTAGTAAAATACTTGAATAAATTAATTAGTTTTACTTTGTTGGAATCTGTTGGACACATGAATGGCTCCAGTATCATCATCATTATTACCATCATGACATGTCTTCCACCAAACTCTTGGAAATGCATCTTCGTTTCATAAATAGTTTGCAACAAATTTCAATAGGACAAAACCTTTATTATTTGACCTTGCAAATTACTATTGAGAGAACTGTATGGATGGGTGATACCTCATCAGGGAAGGCATCTCCATTACGCGGGGGATGACCAGTAATGTCATGTGGGCCAGGACTTGATGGTGGGCTCTCCTCCATCTCTCCAACTTCTTTGAGAGACTCGCCAGATCCAGAAGACATGCGTCTGGATCTGTTTCTCACCAAAGGCTGCTCTTCCACATCTTCAGCTTCATCTTGGACAGATGAGCTTCCTGCCTCCAATTTTGGCTGACTAGAAGTTCCCTTATTAAAAGAACCAAATCCTTGCCTCCACGAGTAACAAAACAAAATCAAATATCAGAATGTGCATATACGCCATCAGATAAAACAATAACAAAAGATATACACCTTCCATTTGCCGTTGGTAATCCTAGTTCTTCCACATCAGATGAATCAAGCACACCCTTTTCTGCTGTACCAACTAGCTTTCCTTGCTCACGCAATGCTTTCTCTTGCTCCGCTGTCTGAACATGATCCATGTTAAAAACAACTAGCAAGTATTGAAAGAAGGAAACAAAAAGTGGAGAAAGTTGAGACTTAGAAACCTTTATGGACAATGAAACAGCGCGGGCTAGCTCAGCATCTTCTACTGGAGGCTCCCTTTGCTGAAGTCTGGAACTAGCCAACTCCTAAAATGACATGAAAATGGATTAAGATACACAGCCTGCACAAGTATTGACGGTACAGCGATAAAGAAGTTGAGTACAATTACTGCCACATACACTGGGAACACTGAATTCCTGATTCAGGTGGCCCTCTTCGACCTCCCGCTTTGAAGCCTCAATGGCAGCTCGGATCATTTCTTCCTCTATATCATTACCATAGTCAGTCAAACCGCCTAACTCAGGAGCACTTGGTCTAGGACGTCTTCCCCTCACATCTGAAAAGCTATCTATTCTCTCATTTTGACCAGAAACATGAGCAGCGGGAACAGTCAGTGTCTCTTCATCTTCTTCATCTTCAATTATGACACTCCCATGGATCTCAGGGCCATGGGCAGGTGCAGTCCCAGTGATGTCCTCAATAACAGGCCTGGATCCAGAATGACTAGATTGGTCATTTCCATCCTTGACTTCTATGGGAATCTCCCTTACCTCTCTTGGATGTGAAACAAAGGGTGCACCACTAGTGAACTCGGCAGGACCTATTCCTTCAAAGAAACTTCGACGAAAATTAGGGTCAAGGAGTGAGAATGGGTTCAAGTTTCGAGCAGCAGACAGGAGTGGTAAAGGAGGACCCTGGGGTTCCACTTGAAGTGGATCAAGTGGATCGTCATCTATATCCATGAAATCATCTTGAGGGACTCGAGTGGAAATTGGACGGGCACTGGATGTCACAAACAAGAAAGGAAGAGAAAAAGCATCAGCCGAAAATAAATCATGAACACCCATAAATCCATAATCGCAAGATGGATTTCTAGGTAAACTACAGAAAATTTAAAATAAATTGAAATGATTTAAGTACATGTTTCTATCTCCCTCACTAAAATGTGAATTCACAGCTTCATTGAGATCGCCACCATGTTCCTGTAACCAGTCAGATGTATAAGACATCAGAAAATTTGGGAACATTAACGATGAAAATAGATGGTAACTAGAAGAGAAGTAGATGGCTTAGAGTATAGAACAACACAAAAAATAGGATACAAAAAAAATAAGAGACTCTGATAGCTATTTTTCATATCAATTGATGCTTGTGAATGTTGTCATAACAAGTCAGATCTAACTTCTAAGTGAAGCAGGATGACCTGTCATTTTTTTTTAATGATATAATGAACAATGTATGCTGAAACATCTATATTGCAGAGGCCTACTCTACTATCTCACAATTGAGAGTCGTAGTCACTTTGTGCATGAGCCATGAAGGGAACTAAAAAAAATTCTCACAGCACAAAAGAAGCTAACTTAATGATGCATCCAATAGATCTCTTTCCTAAAGGGTACATGCTTAGCGAATAGCGGCACTGCAAGGTAGTGATGGGATTCCATTTTGAGCTTGATGCACAAAACGGTTATGAACCTTCAGCAAGTCTGAAAGTAAATCCTTAACTGGTAGTTAGAAAGACTACGTAGAGAACAGTTTTAAAGAATGCCTCCATTTTTATTTAATTTTTGGATAAGCTTCAAGATCTAGCAACAATCTTAATAGAGGATGAAGTATGAGATGGAGTTAGTAAACAGATTAGAACTTCATTTAACCAGACATCTGTGGACACACTTTCCCTACTGTTGTCCGGCCACTGCATGCACCGTTGGTTTAAAGAAGAAGAAGAATGAATGAAAGAAAGGGAAAAAAACAAGAAAAGAAGACCAGGATCGATCTACCTTGCAAGATTTTTAACCCCACTAACAGTGTCTGGCTCATATCAAGTGTAAAGTTTGGAACTCTGTCATCGCGGGAAACCGATCAAAAGAAGAAAAAGAAGGAATCAAAGATACCAAAGCCTTAATTGTAGATACTACAAAGAGGCGGCACCTTCTTCTTCTCCTCATCCTCCATCAAGAGGTTCATGAAACCCCACTCGAGCCCTCTCTCTTTCTAATCACAGCCAAGAATCATAAACTTTTCGATGATAAACGCTTAAAAACTAATTAAGAAACCGAAAACTTGTTCAAAACACGATTCTTGCACTTCAAAACATGGAATGCCTACACGTTTGGAGCTAATGCATGATCCATTAATGTTCCAATCAATCAGATTTTTCTAATACCTAATGAAAAAAGAAAAGGTGAAACTTCTTCAGAATAAAACTATCAGCAGAACACCGACATAGCATAAGCTCAAACAGAAACAAGAAGGTACCCCATATAAGGCCCATACGGAACTAACAAAATCCAAATGGGAATCAAGCTAGCTTCCAGATATAACAGATTCATGAAAACCTATCAAGAGGAACTGCTGTAGCACCCACTGGTTGTCAGTCCGAGTAAAACAACCAACTCACTATAGAAGATTCGTAACCCTGTCCATTTCAAAACATCTAGAACTTGACCCATTACTACAATAGCAAGAGAATCAATTTAAAAACTACTTCCACAAAATCGAGCCACAGCCTATAAAATTTGTACTTTCTCTAGGTAACAGGGTGTTCACCAAAGGGATTTTGTTCTGTAAGTGAATTTGTGGGGTTATGGTAAACACAATTTACATCTTCCAACCCCTTTTCGCATGCAGTATACGTGAAAACCCCAATGCAGGTCATCAACTAGGGAACCAAGCCAGACCAGCCCCCTAACAAATACAGATAAGTTAACTGCAAACCAACAATTATATAGACCAGCAATGAATTTAATCCAGAGATCATTCAGTTAACTTCCACCAACCATTAACCTTAATTTAGAACCCAATTTGCTTTTTTAGCAGTAAACCCTAAATCCTAACAAATGCAGATAAATTGACCGCAAGTCAACCCTTATCACGATTCACGACCAGAAATGAAATCAATCCAGTTCAGTCATTGACTCATTTCCACCAACACTTAAGCTTAACTTAAAACCCTAAATTCTAAATGACGCCAAAAACCAACTATCCCTTAAGCACTCCTACGCCTTGATACCGAAGTCCCAAAATATATAAATCTCTAACAGATGCATTAAACTTAAACAAATCAAATATAAAACTAAGTGTCAGCGAGGTAAATTCATCTACTTCAGAGACAGCGTTGCAATTCCCATGAGCATAGTTTAACGGTGTCTCTCCAAACGCCAAACATTAACAAAACTCTAAACCAAATACTACTAACAAACAAATAGAAGTAATCCCATTGACGACCTTAAAAAAACCCTAACAACAAACTAAGTACAAAGTTCTATATCAGATAATCAAATTAAGGAACAATAAGAAGAAAAGAAAAAAAAAAGACTAACTCCAAATTGAGTTGAGAGAACAAAAGAAAAAGAACCCTAAATTTGGGGATTAAAAAACTAAAAAAGCACACCTCGAGTTTTTGCAAAGCGACCGCCTCGGTGGCGCCGGTGATGTTCATAAAGGTATCGATTGCGTCTTGATTGGGTCTCGCCATTGCAGTGTTGTAGAGAGAGAAAATAGAACTGAGCCAAGTTTTTTTAACTGGTATGAATTCAATGGAGATATATAAATTGAGGGATTTGGGTCGACGATTTAGGAAAAATTGTGATTTGGGTTAGGGTTTGATTTGAAGAGTGAGATTTAGAAATACTAATCACTAATGTAGACTTGTTGTTGGTGGTGAACTCTACAAAAGATAGTTTGGGTCTTTCTCCAATCTTCTACCCTCCCCCTTTTTCTTTATTTCTTTTCTTTTCTTTTCTTATTAGAAAAAAAGAATACAAAGGCTTTGATGACTTGCCAACCAAGGTAGCATAAATATTTGGAATTGTTGGTGCCACGTGTCATCAGATTAGCCTAGGTGTAAGTAGATGAATAGGTGTTGAGGGGCAGTTTGGACATTTTATAGTCACCAGTTTTTATTGTTTAATTTTTCTTAGTTAGATCCATTGCCCAATCTAAAAATGTCCAATCGTCCTACAAAGATAATCTAAGGGGTGATTTTCGACGACGCTATCCCCTTACTATGTAGACCATATCATAAAAATCACTTCATTATGAAACTTCAAACCCCATAACTTGCAATCAACTTTTGATGGAATTTTACTTCAAATAATAAAAATGATATACATGATTTGATGAATATCCTTATTAAAAATCAACTTTTAGATTATTTTTATGTGGCTATATAATAAAACTAGACATGATTGAGCATTTTTAGATTGGAGAACGGATGCTGACTTATTTTTATTCCTTCCATAATTGAGTGGGATTTTCCTAACCTACTGGAATATCAATGGGGTTCATTGAAATGATTATTATCCTGGTTTCAAAAGAACTTTGTTTAGTTGTTGGAACCAAAAAGGCTCCTTCAAACCAAACAAGTTGAGGTTAACGAGGTGGTTTGATTTTACTAATCCCACAACTTTTCTTTTTCATTTTACCTAGCCCATCTACATGCTCGACGGGCATGTGAGTTGATAAGTCCCACTGCCACATTAGGTGGAAAAGCCCTCAAATTATCTTTTGGAAGGAGAATGGCAGTGGGTCCCACCTGCCACACCAGTTTCTGGTACTAATTCTATTATTTAGTATGTCCAAAAATTATTTTTTGTCGATTAATCGAATTTTTATAGAAATGTATTTTGGGTTGGATATTTTATCTATCCAATGTTCCACCCACTTTTATTTTTACACTCACACCTATTTGTAGGTTCGTGCGGAGATGATTTAAGCAATGGCATTGCCACATGTAAGGCTGCATACACAACCTCAAGGTACATAAATGTAAGGCTGTATACACAACCTCAAGGTACATAATCTTCTTTCAAATAATATTGAAGTGAAGGGATACATGACCTAAATCATAAAAATCTCCTAAAAAACCCTTGCATATTTATGACCCGCCTGAGATGATCTAATAGTTAATTTTTTGTGAGAATGATCTCCATGATGAAATAAACATCTTCAGATGACCATTGGTCTTTTAGAGGCTTTTAAATACCGTGGTCTAGTATCCCTCCCCAATATTGAATGGAAAGACCTAGTACTCTTAAGTCCTAGTTTTATCGCAAAATTGGCTCTAACTCGTTGACCCGACCCTAACCCGGCCCGAAGTCAGCTCGATAGTTAAATGGACCGGGTTAGGATTGACATATCTCAACCCATTGAAATTTAAGGTTGGCCCGTCCAACCCGCGGGCAACCCGCCAAACTGTCATTTTTATTAGAAATTTTAAATTTTGCAAAAAAATTTATAATCATTAATGTTGTTTCTTTCATTATTCTTTATATTATTTTTTTAAAATCTACTTTTGACTACCACCTTTAAACCTTAACATTTTTTAATTAAAAATAAAAAAAACTTTTAATTTTTTTTGACTTCCACTTTAAACTATTTGATATATACTAATTAAAAATATTATTTTCAATATTATTAGAGTTATTAGAGTTAAGATTAGGGTTACTCAAGCTAAGATTAGGGTTGAGAAAATTAGCCCGATTAATAAACGGGTTAGGAATAGGGTTGAGTCTTTTAACCCGCTAATCTACCAACCGTAACCCTAATAACCCTAACCCGGCCCGTTTGCCAGCTCTACCTAGTACTACCGGTTCACCTAGTCCCGGTTTCAACCTTGATTGTCTATGTCGGATTTCAAGGAGATTCAATCCGAGACAAGGTGTTTGCGAGTCTTAAATCGTGTTATCCACGGCCCACCCAAAAATAAAATAGAGAGAGCATACCCGGGCAGACCAGGCCCAACCCAGGCGGACCCGGCCCTATACGCAAACAATATTACATTTATTGACGGTTACGATTTTTATTTTATTTTTCTCTTTTCCATGATAGACGGTTAAGATCAATCGATCATTTCTTTTGTCTTCCTCCCAAATTGTATGTTTTGCAGAGGGCAAGGAAGAATAGTAATTAACACAGATTCATTTGAAGTCTCACTCTGCAAATCTCTCTGTTGTGAGAGAGCTGCAAAAATGGCGAAGATGCGATGGTTTTGGGTTTGGGTTTTGGCTTCTCTCTTCTTCAGGCTTGTTCTCATATATTTCCCTAAGAATCTCAACTTGGGTTCTCGTCCAGAAGTCGCCACACCTCTCACTAGTCTCCGTCGCTGTAAGTTCCCCTCATTTACACTAACCATCTTAGGGTTTGGTAAGCTCTAATTCATTCTCTTAATGCTTCAATTGTAATTTGGGTTTTTGGTTTGATTATACTGCAGTGGCTGAAGGTTACTGGTTAAAGCAATCTTCGATATCTCCGTACTCAGGTTCCTTAATTTGCTTTAATGGCGATTTTGATGTAGTTTGAACTAATTGTGTATAAATTCCTTTAGGTTTTTTTTGGATCAAGTAGAGTGATGGGTTTTGTTTTGCAGGATCTATGTACCATGGGTCACCATTGTTACTCTCAGTTCTTGGGCCTCTGACTGTTACAAGGTAGCCGATGAGCTTAACTAACATTCGAAATTTGTGTTCATAGCTTAGTTTTTCTTTGCCTCACCGTCTCACCTCTTTAAAGTGTTATGTTTGACTGAATGTTGTTTATGTGAAATATTCTCAAACAATGATATCAGTTTAACATTTTTTCCATTAACCCTTTAATCTTATTTTTATGGGTGATGCAGATTTGAAGGGCAGCCTAATCATGTTGCTTGCAGGTAACAAATTATCTGTCTAACTGCTCATAAGAAAAGAAACCTTGATAAAACTAGCCTATCTAATATTGATTCTGTTCTCACAGTTAATTTTTTGCAATTTCTACGAACATAATTTGATTGAACTTCACATTATACAAGAGAAAAACAAAACAATTGTGATTTCGCTTCAATCCAACATGCTTCCTTGTTAATGTGACTAACTTGGTTTGTGGAGCTCACAACCTCGTAGTTTTACCACCTCGCTGTGCTTCTGAAAACCTTGTCAACGTCGTGATCAAATTTATATAAATTTTCCTAATGATAATGCCAATGGGTTGTAAAATTTATTTTAATGGACCGTTCAAAAAAAAAAGTTCTTTTAATGGCGGTCTCTGGGTTCGCAAAGTGCCCACGACATGTTAATTCAATTATAGTAACTTAGTCTTATGGGTTCAATTCCAATTCATTCACTAGAAAGAAAGAGGATCAATAAGTAGAAGTGAATTTCATGCTGCTCTTGTATTATTCAAAGTGTATTTATTTGGCTTTCTATTATGGATGTGGTTAATCTTGACTCGCTGTGAAGTTTTCTCATTTATTTATTACTGTTATTTATAAATCCAGTTGAGGCTTTCAATTGATATGTTGGAATGAAAATCTCATTAACTTGTTTTTTTTTTTTTTTCTATTAATCAGCATCAATTAAATTCTTTATTTAGTCATACTGTTAATTTCAACACCTTTTGTGTACAGTTTGTTATTTGTCATTGCAGATTTTATCACTGCAATTCTTATTCGAGCAACTGGTGAGAAGCTTCAGTTGGCTTATAGTCAGAGTTTGAGATCACTAAACCTTGCGAAACTGTTAGAAACTTCTGGTATGTTTTTCCACTAGACTATGCATAAATAAGACACCAGTTTTTTAAAATACTGCTGTGCCTGAACCTCTTGCATGACAAATTACTGTTATCCAAGCACGCTGTTCTTACATGGTATTCCATTACGGATTTAAGATGCACTAAAAGTGGCTTAGCCAAGGAAAAAAGATATAGACTATCTGTTTCCTATGATTCAGCTGCAGAGATGTGTTCTTGTAATCTTCAAGATCAGGTCCCTGAGTCCCTCTTTTAGGATCTATATCTGCCATGAACATGCATTCGCATGTCCATTACGAAGGCAATATGCCAGTATCACCAAGAATAATCTTCATTGAGCATAATTATTTATTTTAGAGCACTTAGGTTGTACCTTTTGCTGATTTTTGATAGACTTTAGTTAACTCTTTGCACCTATCGCACAGGCTGTCCCTGACTATGTATTTTCGTGACATTATTCAGAATTTTCAGTCTTAATATATCTATATGAAGTGGTTTATTGAATTATTCGGCCTCAATCTGCCTGTGTCTATTTGAAAGTTTCGGCCGTTGAATTTATTTTTATTCATTTGCTTATGAATCTTACTTTTTATGTTATTTTTCAGAAACTCTCTCTGCTGGAGATATTGCTGGTCTTATATATTTATGGAATCCCCTAACAATAGTCACATGTGTGGGCTTCTCAACGTCCCCCATTGAAAATTTGATGGTTGTTTTGTCCCTCTATGGAGCATGTTCACGTAAGAAGCTACAAAACTTTGCCAAGTATGTCTATGGTGCCATATTGTTTTTCGGCTGTTCTGGTTTTGCTTTCATTTTCTAAGATGTTTATATATTGTTGTTATGTCTATGCTTTCGGCATCACTGTGGGGAAGATGTATTTCATTATGTGGATTGGAGATGCCTGTAATTCTGTTCGGGGTGACTTCTTTAACAAATTTGGAGGGCATCAATTTAAGCTTGAAACCCAGCTTTTTAATTCTCTCCAATAACATCTGGCCATTATTTATTTCATCACTTATTGAGAAAAAAACTTAAATTTTTTTTTTTTCCAAATAAAATGACATGTAAAATCTTGGTGGCAAGCTGGGGCTGAGGTTCCCCAGCAGTTTACGATTGTGGAAATCTGTTCCACACATGTAAGCGTGCCTATTTTTAATATATAGAATGGCTGCTGGGATAAACCTAAAGTACCACTTCTAGGAACCTGCTGGTTTGGTTGGACGATTAAGATGTAAACATGGCTCTATGAACTTAAAGATTCAGAGAATCCTAAATCAGAAGAATGATCAAGATTTTAAATTTACTCAAAAAAAAAAATATGCCCATAAGTGTTGAAGATGCCACACTCTTGCACTCTTTACTGAACAGTTGATTTTGGATTGCCCCAAAGTTTGCTCTGAATGTTGTCCACGATACCTATGTAGTTGACATTAAATATTCATTTTGGTGATCGATTACAGGTTTAGCTCCTTTGGCAGCGTTCGGATGGGTCATTGCATCACATTTGTCTCTTTATCCGGCTATCCTAATTGTACCTGTAAACATTCTCTCTTATTGCTTTTGTTTGGATGTCAGTAAAGCCTTCTTTTGTACAAGATAGGGATATTGAGGATCTCAACAAACTTTTATTGTATAATTTCCTTCTTCCTTTTCAGTTCACCCTCATACTAACAATCTCTGTTGATTTCGGAATTTGTTCAGATCATTCTTTTATTAGGATATGGTCCAGATACTCCTCCAAGGAAATTGTTCCAGCAAAGAAATTCTGGGTCAAATGAAAAGGATCCAGTGCTCCCAGTTAACCTTTTCTCATGGAGACCAGTCGTTCATTTCATATTGTGGGCATCTTTTTGGTCAGCTTATGTGTTAGTTCTGTGTAGCATCTACCTTAAACAGTATGGTGGCCTCTCCGAAATGTTTAAAAGGTGTGCTTTATTCTTTATCATATGTTTCTGCATGTATTGTTTGATATACAAACATATGAGAGACCTTTCCTTCAAATTTAGATTGATGTGAGTGACCTCGAGAGACCTGCTGAATTAGCTTTTGTCTTGGGAATTTGATTGTTACTTTTTTATTTGTTTGTTTTTTTGTGAGCGGGATCCGGGAGGAATTTGGTTTTACTTGGACTATACATTTTAATCACGGAGTTCATCGATTATTTTTTTTTCTTTCTTTCTTTTTAATGGAGTTTCAATTCATGAATTCCTGGAATATGATCATTGAATTTTTTTAAGTTTTAACTGCTATCATTGTCCTGATTGCATGCCTTTCAACTATCATGCCCTGCTTATTATTTCAATGAATTCATGTCCATTTTGCATCAATACCTTGCTGCATCAGGGTACATTAGGTTTTGTTGTTTGATCAGGTCTTGGAGGTTCGTGTGTGCAATTGTGTGCTCAAATTTTGATTTAGTCATTGCTTTATCTCAGCATTTTGCACAACACACGTAGTGCACTTGACAGTAATTGCTGCAACTTACAAACACCATAGCCAATGTAGATATTCCATAATCAACTCATTAACAGTCAACAGCCGATGGCAAAAAAAAAACTCAGTAACATTGAACCAACCTAACTGCTTCAGGATAAAGCTTATTTATTGGATGATTATTCCCTACTTTCTGAGGCAATGTAGTATAGGTAAAAAATGATCCATTTGTTTGTTGTGCATTATTATAGCTATCACCTCTCATTTTAATCTCTGAAATCTTCATTCTTTCCGTCATACGAGGGTTTTTTTCCATCTTGAAGTTAATAAGGAACTCTTTTCAGAGTATTGCTTGAACTTTCTGATAAATCTTTGATAATTGATTAGTTTCCCCACATCGAATGGGATAGTTTTCTATACATCATTATGTAGATATATTAAATTAATTATTAATGTACTCATTATTTTGTTCATTTCTTGTCTTCCTTTGCAGAACGCATGGATTTATTCTTACTGTCGAAGATCTATCTCCAAATATTGGTGTCTTATGGTGCGCTGGAAATACAACCTGTATTGTAAGGAATTCTTAGATGTAGTAAAAAATTCTAGATGCTGCACTTACATGCTTAACCAAGTTTAATTGAATGCAGGTACTTTTTTGCCGAAGTTTTTGACTTCTTCAGAGATTTCTTTCTAATAGTGTTCCATGTGAATATTCTATTCATGCTGTTTCCCTTGGCCATACGCCTGAACCACCGGCCATGCTTTCTTGCCTTTGTGTACATTGCACTCTCGTCAATGCTTAAATCTTATCCTTCGGTAAGTTTTTCACCGTTTGTATTTGCAAAGTTCTAGTTTAACATTGATAGGAAGCCATCACTTGTTTCTAGGACATTCAAAATGTTACCAATATCACTCTTTCTCTATCCAACCAAAAGTTGTCCGAGAGTAAGATGTACTCGGTTACTGAGTTCACCATACAGTTTGCTGTTTATACTAAATATGAGATATGATTCCTTCCATTAAAAGTTGAAACAACATTTACTCATCTAGTAAATCTAAGCACTTGTCTAGTAAATAGCTCTATGAGTTGCATAAGCTGCGTAGCTTGGGTGTTGGCAAGTGAAGCTTCCTTTCCAACCTAAGAAGCCAAGTTAGTGCCATTTTGTTCTTCTTCCTGTCCATTTACATCTTTTTCAACTTCCACAGTATATGTCTTGACAGCATGATGAGGCTGTTTGAAACTTAATATGACCAATACCATTCAAGTTGTGCTACCAACACATTTAATGCTTCCTACAAATCCACATTGAAGTTTCTATTTCTCGAAATGAGTCCATAACCTTCTGATAATTTGTATCTGAATTCATGTATATAAATTTGTATCTGATCATTTTCTTTCTTTTCTCTCTCTTTCTTATTTAAAATGAATAAGGTTGGGGACTCTGCTCTATACTTAGCTCTGCTGGGCTGGTTTGTTTATGAACTAGCAGGTATAGCTTCAATTAGTCGAATATATTATAGTTTCTCTTGGAATTAGGTGTGGATTATCATCTTTAAACATCATATCTACTAACACTTGTGTGCAGATATGCAATTTTCTTTCTTCCTTTTCTGTGGATATGTTGGAGTCATTCTCCTTAGCCCTGTGATGCACAATCTATGGATATGGAGGGTACTCTCTCTCTCTCTCTCTCTCTCTCTCTCTCTCTCTCACACACACACACACACACACACACACACACACACACACACACCTTTAAGTCGACGTGGTTGAAATAGTTCCATACTTCCTTCGCATATCCTAATGATTTAATAAAATCTGCAGGGTACTGGGAATGCAAACTTCTACTATGCAACTGCTATGGCTTATGCTTGCTTGCAGGTATGTCTTAGTTACTGATTTGTAAAATCCAGAACTAAAAAGTTAGAAGATTGCTAGTAAAGAAAGGAGTTCTATAGTTACAACTCAGTAAAGATGAGGAGAAAATGTACATTTTATAAAGCACAGGCTCCAAAGTAATTTCCCTCGTCTTGTACGCATTGCAACTATGCAAATTCATTAAGGCGTTGCTTTTTGGCATTTGCAACCTCGAAGCCGATGATCTGTTCTAGTTTTCACCCTGTTTTGCTCGCTGTTTTTATGCTGAATAAAGTCTAGAAGTAGTTCATATTGATGCTTTAAATGAACTCTTGGTCTTAATTTGAACATAAATACTTCAGCACGCACACACACCCTGAAGTGTGAGATCTAAAATATCAAAAGCATGATAATCAATGCCTATTTTTTATTCCTAATGTTTTTAAAACATTTGTTCATATGTTTTGTACATGATGCTTTACCACTTAACACATGCTCTGGTTCTTGCAGATTATTTTGGTGGTTGAGAGTGTAAGCGCAATGCTTCATCATGACAGGATGCTAAGGAAACAATCTACCACGTAAAACCTGAGATAGCTTTTTTTGAGGTTAGCTTCAACAATCGTTTCTAAATATAATTTTCTTTTCTTTTTCTTTTATTGTTTTTCTTAAATGGAACTTCAACAATCTTTTTGGCAGCATTCTACTGTAACATTCAGCTTCTCTTGGGATTTTGGATAACAACCCACAAAGCTAAAAGTCTTGAAGTTCATCTTGGCAGTTCAGGATTGAATTCATTCTGGTGAAGATCTTGCTTGAATTATTTGTGTATGTTCGTTCGATCTTGTGAAGTAGTTCTCTCAACTTTGGTAGTGTTTGTTGTCAAAACTTTATATATACTTGAAGTTTACACTAATGTGATGAGGCCTTTCAATATGAGATAACAAATTAACCATTTTGTTGTAGTTCCTTATTTTGTGCTGATATTGCAGGATTGGATTTTCTTTACTTTTTATTTTTTTGGAATTGAAGTAGATGAGATTCTGTATGTATATGTGATGGCCAGCAAGTAAACCTCTAGGAATTTCTTTCATTGTTGGAATGTGGGAACAAATCCTCTAATATAAGAGAAATAAATCTCTCTCCCTCTGTTTGTCTTCTTTTCTGTCTTCTTTTACAGAAGGCCTGAGCTAGGCTCAACCTAAGCCCTGTAAGGCGTGAGCAAGGTTCTGGAAACCTAGAGATGGCAAAACTCCCCTACGGCCAAAACCCAGCCTGAATTTTTTGGCCTAGACCCAACCCTAGGTTTTGACCATCCTTTTGTCTCTCTTTTCTTCTTCCTCTTCCGGCACGCTATAGATAACCCGGCCCATTTCCTTAGAGAAACCCAAGGAGGCAAATTAAAGAGGAGAGTAACATGAACAAGCTGGGGGGCAGCAGTCAGCAGTCAGCAGTCAGCAGTCAGCACATGCGTGATGCGTTTGCAGGTGTAGCACAGAGCCATTTGGTTCTGGTTCCAAACTCGGTCTGGTTTTGCTACTGACCAAATGTGTCAGGTCCTGCACATTTGGTTTTGGTTCCAATTTCTGTAATAAGTTTTCTAGTAGTAGATCTGTAGATGAAAACATTGTATCAGCGGAAAAAACAAAACAAAAAATGCAGAAAAATCATAGACAAGAAAAGGGATGAAGCCTGTAACCATCAAATGGTCTTCCTCGGGTTTGATCAGTTTGACTTATGCACAACATAAGACCTGGAGCCAAACCCTCCCTGAACACGACTCTAGATTAATGTACATGCGGCCCACTATCTCATTGGTCAGATTGTTCTTTTTTATCTCTAAAGATGTACAGCTGGTGTGTCCCTGTTTCTATTCTGTTTAGTGGACTAGGTCGAACGGATGATAACTTGGTTCTGGATTAACCATCCGATCGGTTCTGGTTTTGAACTTGGTTATGGAGATTTTGCTCTTAGTAACCAAAATCGTGTAGAATGGTACTACTCTCTCCAAATTATATTTGGATGTTTTTTAATTGGCCGATCCAGTATTCCTGCTTTCGTTTTTGCTCCTGGTCGACGCTCAAGTAGGATTGAGACAAAGGGAACTTTTTACGTGATTTCTTTGACACATTCTAACGCAAAGACTTTGTAATTCTTAAACTCTCCAAATGTATAAATAGGACCTCCCTTTTCCATCTCTCTCTCTCTCTCTATCTACTTACTGGTCCCCCTGTCCCCCTGGCCCCTCTCTCTCTCTCTCTCCTCTCCCAAGAGAGTCTAGTCCATATTGGTATAGAGTTGACAGATGCAATCTATTAGAATTTTCTAATCCTATACAGTTAATCTCAATGATTATCTTTAATCAATATTTTTCCACTTAAAATTGAATTAGCAACACGTGGAACACAGTTTGTGAACAGATTGATGCTTTTAGGTTTTAACTTAAATGAATGAATGAAACCATTCGTTGATAAACCTCTTTCACATATTTGTGTTTTCTTTTTGGGGTTTTTGGGAAGTGATATCTAACATTTTTTTTTTGGCAAGTACATTACGTATTTATTATTTTTGTGCATGTGTTTTAAACGTATTTTTACATTGGGTTTATATAAAAAAAAACACACGCATTCAAAGGGTAATATTTTATTTTTCTCTATTTACACTAAACTTATTGTTAAACTTTGCTTACACGTGTGCGGGTTTGGTCGAAGATGATATAAATCAAATTTCGATATACATGATGAAGAGATTATCTTCGTAAAAAAATTAGCCCTTAGATAAGTATAAGCGTAAGAATGAGGCGGGTGAAATATGGAAAAAGAGTTTAAGAATAAGGCAAATAGAAAATGTGAAAGGCTGGGTGGAAAGATCTATTTCCGTTTGTACGTAAGTCATGCAAACCGACAATGATAAGCTCAAAATAAATCGATGTAAAGGCAGAGGCTATGTAAAATGATCTAATGACTAATTTTTTTCGAAATTTGTTCCCTTCACCGTGATGAGGACACTTTGGCCTTGCTTGGTAAGCCGTGAATATTCGCAAATGCGAAAATTCACGGTTCTTGTAAGTGCTAATTAAAATTCTATAAATTAGAAAAAAAAATATTTAGATTGTTTATTTTGTAAGCTCATTCAAATCCCACTAAATATTTACTATTATATGGCACCATCAATCACCTATAAACATACGATAAACCATAAATATTCGTATTTATAAAAATTCAAGGTGTACCAAATAGGGCCTTTGTGAGTCCCATAGTAAATGGTCAGCTTTTATTTTAGTATGTTTATAATGTACAAGTAGATCAGACGGTTTATGAGGAGAATGTGGAAGATTTGTAGGTGGGGACATTTTGGAAAAGGTGTTATCTGACGTTTTGCATGTGGGGTCATGTGCATCAAGACAAAAGTCTGACGCAACAATATTTGGTGCTGTTCACTATTCATTGAATGTACGTAATGGACCATGGACAACCATGGAAGTATTGAGTATACAGAAGAAGTTGGTTTTTTAGTTCACAAGACATCACATTACACAAACCCTAGTTTCTTTTTGCTTTCTAAGCCACACATTTACATTTTTGGCTTTCTAGGTCATACATTTACGTTATTTTCATTGGCAACGTTTGACCACCACAATTTCAAGTGCTTGCACTACTCAACAATTTATAATATTCTTATAAAAAGCCTAAATTTATATTTGTTTTTGTTCAAGTTGTTAAGAAAAAAACGAAAATGTGGAAGTTTTGAATTCTATTCACCTGTTAAGTTATTCTGTAATTTGAGATTTGTCAATATTCACTTAAGGTGAGTGGCTAGTAGACTAGTGGTTAATAATGAATGAGTGAGTGGGGCTACGGATTTTAAATTATATATATTAACACTAATCGACTTTACCAACTCAGCATCACAAAAGTTTAAACTATCTTGAGCCAGATTATTAGCTAGGTTTTGTATCCAGATTATTAGCTAGGTTTTGTATCTGTTAACTATTTGCCTTTGCTATTTTGAAGTGAGTATATCATTTTGTACACCTAGGTGCAATCAAACTATGAGCCTTCTGGTACTAGTATTAAAGCTCAAAATTGTTTTTTTTTTTACATACTATTTTCGTATGTGAATTAGGTTAATTCGTTTAAAATCAAATATATGTTTCCAAAATATAGGTTAAGATAGTTTAGTTATTTCACTAATTTTTTTTTTATATGGATATGTTCTTTTTTACTATTATAGAAAATGATTTAACAAGCTCGGGTTTAAAAAAAATTGGGAGCTCGAAATAAATAGCTGTTCAATGTACACACATAGAATTAAAGTATGTATATCCAACGGTTATACTGGGCTTGTAAAATTGGGACTCTCCTATTAGAAGTGTTTTAATCAGGTCGATATATCTATACCATTCTATAAACGGAACTGAGGTTTAAGAAAGTTAATTTAATGTATTGTTTTCTATTTTAACAGATACATTTAATTTTTTTTAAAGATTATGTTATAAAAAATATTTTCTTTTATAACAAAAAAAATAATTTTTTTTTTAAATTTTAAAAGATTACATATTGTACTACACTATATATATAACAATTCCCAACTTTGAAGGAGAAAATCAAGGTGTAGATCATAATATCACTTACATGGATTATCCTATCAAATTCAATAGCAGGTGTAGAAGGCATGTCCATTTTCAATAATTTTTAATCATTTGATGTCTATTTAATATTTGTACAATAAAGGCATAATTATCTTTTCTTTTGAATAAATTTTTTTAAGGTTAACACTTTTTGTTGTTAAAGTCGACTATATGTGGGCACATGTGTTGCATGTCATCTATAATAATAAAAAAATCTTAATTTAATTAAATAAATATATGATATAAGATCTTTAATTTAATTTACTGATGAACAAAAAGGTCCATTTAATTTTCATATTTATAGTAAAAAATCCTTATTTTCTGAAATCACATCAACTATAATACTAAGAAAACACATTTTTAAAATTTAGCTCCCAAAGATAGTCTAATTACATAAGTGCTATTGGAACCACACATTTTATCTGTCTATCTAAACAGATTGAGGTGGCATCCTCAATCCACCACTCATTGTGTATTGTGGGGACCACACAAATTACAATAAATGGCGGATTGAAGGTGCGGGCCTGTCTCAAAAATATTTTCGGTCTAATTAAGATACGAAATAAGAAGAGAATCATTTAACAACCCAATCTCTGAGCCCATGAGACCAATAGAAAGAACTATTTAAATTAAGAATCTTATATTTTCTCATGCTAAATCCGATAGTTGATGACATGCTTTTCAAAAACAAAGATTTTGGTTTGCACGTGAGTTATTTTTAAAATGAAATGGATAAAAGATCAAGATTTTTTTTTTTTTTTTATCATCATCATCATCATGAGCATCACTATCCTTTGTCATCATCATCGATCTATATAGCATACCTCGTTTTTGCTAAGGTTACGGGTCTTGACCAAATATTGTTTTCACTACTTCCATCAATAATTTTAGACTTCCATTTTAAAACGGATCAATTAAGCATTAAGATCATCATAATTTTCTATTTCATCAACTTTTGAAAGTATTAAATTCTCAACCCACAATTTGTAAGCGTTCGAAGCATCATCAGCATCAACATCATCATCATCGTCATAGTTGTTGTCGTTTATAATTTTATATCTTAATCATTAACTCTATATATCTAAAAAATTAGGTATAAGTCTTGGATCAAATATTATTTTTATTACTTCAATCAATAATTGTGGGATTCCATTTTAAGGGTTGAGAATTCATATTATCATAATTATCTACAATTATTTCATCAACTTGATACATAAACCACTTCTATATCTTACTAATTCAATCCGCAATTTTAGACTTTCATTTCGAGAGTTAAGGGCTACTTGGTGATGTTAAAGACTGCTATTAAGGGCTGCTATTAAGGGCTACCACGATCAAGTAAAATGCATTTAACTTGTTTTAAAAAACTAACTCATATCTAACTCTAGCCAACAACCGAACAAATACTTTTCTATGAAAAAAAAAGAGGATAAACTATATATTGTCCAGACTCAGAGCATGCACAACTGAGTTTTATTAAAAAAATAATTTTGTAGTTTTGGTTTTCTCTACAATGCATTGCTTTCTTTTGTTCCAATTTTTTTTATTTTTTTATATATTCTGATGACCGAATGCCTTTCCCAAACTCGTTTTGTGAAAAAAAATTATCCATTAATGATGGAGTTTATTTCATACCATATACATCTCAAATGTAAGATTCAATGTTCGAAATGTTTGAGTTGAATGAGGTTGAATGTACTTAGTGTTGTAATGCTGAACAAAGTGGTGGAAAAATTTGTTAGATTGGTGAAGTGAGAAAGAAATTGTTAAACAATGGAAAATCTAGAATTTTTATTATTTGACCAAAAGATAGCAGCCCTTATTAAAACACACATCAAATTCAGCCAACTATTATTGACCCTAAAATTAAGTGGCCCTTATCAGTTGGCTATGCGGTAGATATCACTCATCATCATATCTTTGTTCATGAATTACGTTTTTTTGTCATAGGTTCTAACTTCTAGTCTTTGATCAAATATTATTTTTACTACATCATAATTTGGGAGTAAGATTATTCATGCGTCATCATTATTATCTTATTTTGCGAATTTGTATCGTGGACAAGAACTACGTCTTTCACTTAAGTACATTTTTTTAATTAAATATTTATTGTAGGCACAAATATTTTCTACCTAACAAATATTTTCATTTAGTCTAAGGCCCCTGGGTAACTGACTGAAACTCTCTTCGAGAGGGTTTCACTGAAACCTCTATAAATTACAAACACAGAGAGGGTTTCACTGAAACTCCCAAGAGCCTTAGACTAAAAAAAAATATTTGTTAGGTTAAATCCTAAAATATTTTTCAAATAGAAGTTTTTGGCCAAAATTCTATTATTATTATTATTATTATTATTATTATTATTATTATTATTATTATTATTATTATTATTATTATTATTATTATTATTATTATTATTATTAT
>MVGT01001064.1:1762100-1799733 GCA_002174775.1 Macleaya cordata | reverse complement strand
TTTGTAATAATTTTAGAATTTTTAGGGTGAATGGATAAGTTTCCTAAAATAAAATTCATTTAACAATTGGTTAATTTCGTCTTGAAAAGGGTAAAAATGTCTAAGAAAAGTTCTGCATGTGTAATAAGATATTTTGGAGTTTTTAGCTATTATTAAATGTTTGTGGAGTTTTTGGACAAAAATATTCTAGTTTTGGAGGTTTTGGCCAAATCCCGTTATTTTAAAGCAAATACAATTTGCAATAAAAGTTCTCACTTTAGTTTGATGTAATCATTGGTACTTGTTGTACATGTTCAAATTACATAAATGATTGAATTTTAATTGTTTGACGGTTATTAATAAATTAAATTCTCTCTTAATTTAAATGATTTTGTCATTTTTAGTCTTCTCATTTATCCATCTCAACATCTACTCATTTTCAGACGTGTAGTTTGTCTTTAGTTTGATCATTGATACACGTTGATCGAATATATAATATTTCAAAAAAAAAAAAATGATGTATTATTTTAACCACCCAAAATTTATTTCTATGGGCCCAATAAAAGACTACGCGTGTTTGATTTAAAAATCATTTCATCCAATAAAAAAAATTTAAAAAATAAAATAAAAACCCTTTTCGCCAGCCTATCAGAATTGCTAATTACTCCAACAAAACAAAACGATATATATAAATTAAGACCCATTTGATTTTATTTTATATATATTGCCTCTTGTAGATTAATCTTAAATTCTAAGCTTCACCCATCTCTCTAAATATTAATTAAAATTAAGATGATGGCTTTAGAGTCTTTGTATTTGGCACCAAAATCTGCTTTTCATGTAAACATCACTTAATAACAAATCTTAGTTTTAAAATTTTAGGTCAACACTTTTAAGTGTTCCTATCACTTAAATAGGAACAAAAAGTAGAGAGAATACTTATTTTTGAAAGACAACACTTGAGTTGGAGACACACCGACCTTCTCATAAATGGAAAGTTAGGGTTCAGGCTTGTATTTTAAGCAATATATATTTACTATATTTAGTAATACAGGTCAAATGCACAATTAAATATGTGTATTATATGACCATAAAACAGATTTTTTTTTTGTCAGTCTCTTCACACTCTACTTCTTGGTGGGGTCACATACTTCTATTAAGTTGGAGTTTGAGAGGGCAAGTACCAAATGAATCTTTTAATAATTTTCTAATCAAGTTGTTTGTTTGTTTTAAGAGGCCTTTTATTTTATTTTATTTTCTTTTAAATTTTTTTTTTGAATTGGACAACACGGTTAAGGTTGGAGTGCAAGACCTTTCGGCTGATGCAATTGGGTATTATAGGACAAAACCATGGTCAGAATAGGCTGTAGAATGAAAACCCTAGTGGTAGTAAGCAACACATAGCTGCAGCTAAGCTAGTCAATCATGTGTTAGTTTTACAACTGAATTATCCTACAAGAAAATTTTGGTGCATAGATAAACATGTACAAGTACAACTAGTACCAATTATGGATGACAATGCCTAACGATTGGAGTTGTTCTGGCTACTGTACTGGATCATAATAGTGTTGAATAAGTTATTTTTGGATTATATCTATAAGCAATCCAGTTTAATTTGAACACAAAATAATATTCAATAAATATAATAATAATAATAATAGAAGAAATAATACTTGCATGTGCCAACTTGTTGAACTGGTAGTTTCTGCTGTTGATGATAATTTAAATCGAAATTCCATTAGCATTGATTTACTAATCTTATTAAAAACTCGCCGACTCTTCAAAAAAAAAAAAAAAAGTCCTTCACAAAACCATTTTTGTTACTATGGATGTTTTTATGATCGTTATAAAGTCATTTAAAAGACTTTTTTTTTGATCGACTAGTCATCTATAAGTCTTGGTTTCGAATTCAACTAAAAAGGTTAGTAATATAGTTCATTGAGGGAAAAAAAAAAAAAACTAATCATGTCCGAGGGTGTCCAATGCAATGTTTTTGGGTACACTCAGCCCTCTCCATCAACTATTACCTGTCTTGATGCTTTAACAACCTTTACTTGAAAAAGAAAATTGAAAAAGGAAAGAGAAAATAAATGTTAACGAATAATGTTTCAAGAAAATTTCTCCTTTTTCTTGTACACTGAAACTCATTTTTTAAACCATAGGAGGAAACCTTGAATTAAGTTTAAATCGATTTACGTGCATCAAAACTGGTTTGTCTTTGTCATCAATGAGGTCATTAGTCTAAAGCACAATTAGTTTTAATCTATATTTAATCCATAAGAGTCACTGTTAAAGTAACCTTTAGAAGTGACCAAGTGACAATACAATATTACCACTTTTTTTTTTCGTATTTTTAATTAAAAAAAAGATGAGAACAACATTTTTTTTTCAATAAATTTTTTATAAAAGAAAACAAAAGAATTAGACACTTGTCAGCATTTCATTGGTCTCTGCTAAAAATATGTATTATCTTATGGTTTAAGGTCAACTCGACCATTTAACTTTTTCTGTAAATTTCGAATAATTATGAATTGAGGTGGTACAAACAAAATATAAATCTACGTACTTCGTTTATATAATAGCTTCAGGTGGGTTGGTATTCCCATTACAACTATTGTTAATCATATAAAATAGGACTAATAATTCTCGCGTTTAAAAAAATATAAACTAATATAAAAAAAATTGATAAAACTAGATTTACAAATTTAACGATTTAATGTAAATTGCTTGAAACTAAAAACTCTATATACATTTATTTTTAACAATATTGTACTAGCTTTTTGTTTAGGAAAAAATCCGTTATAATGGGGTTCGAATTGGTTCTGAATTTTTTTTTAAATCTCAACAATTTGTGAAAAGGTTTCAATTAGTCTACTTTATAGCTAATTTAGAGTGTTATTAATATAATATCATTTATATCTTTGTTTGAAATTATAGTTGTGTACTGGAAGAATCAAGTAAAAATTGTTTAGTAATCGTTGTAGTGTGACAATTGTGGAAGCGTGTGAAATCCTTCGTTTTTTTTTTTTTTTAACTCCAGAATTACTTTTAAGATGATTACTAAAATACTGTTTTAGGTTTATATATAATATAAGAGTTTACATTAAAAAAAAAACTTTAAAATATAGGGATTTGTTATTACAATTATTGAGGGGAACACACGTGCAATGCACGTAATATATGTCCAACGGTTCTCGGTCAAGGAGACCAGTTTTAGTTACTTAGAGAGCAAAAGGGGAGGATAAGAAAAAGATAATAAAACTAGCATATTTTACTTATGATAATTAAGTAACATTGGCAAAGGTACATTTACCCATCTAGAAGACGATAATTAAGTAATACTATATCATCCTGTAACCTTAAATAAGTAATCACTAACGAGGCAAGATCCTCTCGACTCTTATTCATACAATGCGGTTATAAGATTTTTGTGGGGTTCACATGGGATCATCACATGGGATCATCAAATGAATTCCTCATCATGTTGATAATCTTCTTATGAAATCATCTTATAGTCTGTTTGGACAAGGGATTTGAGAGAGGGATTTTGTGGAGACTAAGGATTTGGTAGAAAAATCATGTTATATTTTTTCTCAAAATCCTTGGTCCCCACAAAATCCCTTCCTAAAATTCCTTGTCCAAACAGACTATTATTTTAAAACTTTTAACTCCATCAAAAATTAATTTAAAGATACAATAAAAATGGATGCCCATAAATCATAAATTTTTTTACAGGATTACAAGTTTTATAATAATGTGATTTTGAGTGTAGAATGTAGATGTATACAGTGAGTAGAACATTGACACTGAAAATCAGTATTTAAATCTTGTCTATATGAACCCCACAAAAGTATTGTAAACGCATTATATGAATAAGAGTATATGAAGATTTTTTTTTTTTTCCGAAGGAGGAAAGGGTAAAATCTTATTGAAGAAAAGAAAAAAACAGGAAACAGAGTGAACACCACATGCATACTACACGTTATATTTAGAATGGAGGAGCAGATAATATGTAAATTTTCATCAAGGTATTTTGCTAGTCTATCTAAGGTTAAAGACCAACAACCGTTTTCTTCACTGGTTAAAGGCATGAGTCACATGACATCCTCAATTAATATTGAACAAAGGTGCCCCCTTACCCAAAACGTGTGTAAACGAGATGTAAGAATAACAGGCGTGTGCAAAGTGGAGGTGGAAGTCAATGTATTGTGTAACATGTCTACCTCTAGTCTCTATATAACCGGTAAAGATATCAATTTCATGCCTAAACAGTAGGTTATCTAACTAAGGAATTTTTTTTTTTTTTTGTTTTTGTTTGAGTTGTCATGCAACACACGTGGAAAGGCCAATCAAAAATAAGAAAATAAAAAAAATAACAAGAGGTAGGACCAATCAAACATCTGTAGAGTAATCAAGGGAAAGAGAGGACCACGTGGAATTCCATAAGAGACAAAGGCCAAAGCTAACCAACTCCGAGAAGTACAGGACCCGGACTCATTTGTTTATATGTACCTTTCTACAGAATTTGACTTTATAGCAAAAGATTATATTAAGAGTGTTATTTTAAGTTCGAAGTCCAAGTTCCAATATGAGCTGTCCTCGTTGTGCACCCCTTAAGGGGACCTTTCTACAGCTTACCAGGCAGCTAAGCAATCCTTGTCATCATAGAAACGAAAACAAAAACAACAACAAACAACCCATTTAAACTACAACTCTAGTTAGACCCTAAATGACCCTAAATGAAGATTAGACTCATCAAAGAAGGACCACATTGACAAGCCAAGCAAACCCAAAAACCTCTTTTCAAGTTTTGGGTCCCAAAGTTCAAAATTTCTCTCTCCTAACTCCCAAGTAGTAAAAACAAAAAGAAACACAAATCACAAAACCAGACAAAGAACATTTGAGTAAGAACTAGGATCCCCATGTTCATGTTCTTTAACCCTTCAACACACTCTCTAATTGGCTCTATCCAAGTAACTTCCAATATCATAAGAACAAGTGTCCTACTCCTACATTGTATCGGGTCGAACCCGTGGCTCGATGGATGCTTGACAAGTCAAATTGGGTTAACCTAAAAACTATCCTAGCTTAGCTTACCTACACTAGAGAAAAATGTTGAAATACTAAAGCATATGCAGTGGTTGTAAGCATATCTGTATATGAACCTATACTTGAAACAACCAAAGGATTTGATGATGAAATGAGAAATTTGGGATGGATTTGATTATGAAATGGGAAACTTTAAATTTGAGATGATTGGTTACAACTAAAAAGAGATCTAGGAAGAGATCTGATTGGTATAAAGCAAATATATGTGTGGGTGGAAGATGCCTTGATGCAACATCATCATAATCATCACAAGAAGCAGCATAGATACCAGAGTATTTAGCATAGATATTGGGAATATTATCTCAAGAGGTTGGTGAATACTTGTAATTTAATTGATTTAATTGATAGGTTTGTAAGATTAGATACTGAAATGTTTAGGTAAGTGAGATCCTTTTGGAACCTCTATCTACTCAAATCTAGGGATGCGGTATTTGTTTACCCTTAAAAAAGGTCACTTTAGTGCCTCTTGGTCTTTGGTTGCACATAGGCTCTTGTGTTTGACACAACCTGCAATGAATTTCAAGGCCTCCATTGTACTCTAACCTTTAGGACAGGCAACCGACAAGGCTGTGGCATATCACAAGAGAGAGAGAGAGAGAGAGTAGAGAGAAGAAAGAGAGAGAGAGAGAGAGAGAGAGAGAGAGAGATCTTTGCTTTTAAGTGTTTAAAAATTTAAGAAACAAAGAGGACGTGGGGTATGTGTAATCAAGAACCAAAAAGCTGGCTAACAACTGAGGGAATCAGGAAGCATCGTGTGAGCTTCATTTGCTTTGGTCATGCTAGGCTTAAAAGGATACAAAGTACATTATTATAAAAACACTTTAGTCCTACCCCTTGGGAAATTATGCTAATTAATATGAGACCCTCACAATTGACTATTGACCGTTAGTCTACGACGTTGAATCTCACATAAACTTAACCATAACATCCTTAAATCTCACATAAACCCTATCTACAGACAATATCTCATAAAAACATCCATTAATATCAACCCAAATTTACTCTTAAAGTCCCTGTCTCAAACAGATCTGTAAGGCACTTCCAAGGGTCAAGGAGGGCTAATAATTTGTGCTATTTCCAAGTGGGGTATTACTAAATTGAGCTGTTTTTCTAAAAGGCGTTGACAAGTATGATGGACGGTCTCAAAACAAATTATTCAATCAATTTCACACTTATCTCCAACTACTTATACAGCCTTTAGAGCAACCAACTTCTCAAAAACAAAAAAAGGCCAACTTAATATTAAATTTATCCTAGTTGTGAACTAAAACCCATCTATTTAAGTACTTCTTTTCATGGTTATGAGATACACGCCAGCACTAGTTCTCTTCTCCTTCTTGTCCTAACCCCATTTGGATCCAACTCTCAAATTCTTCTTGTCTCTACCAGTTGAGTTTTCTGTCTATAAATACCCATTTTCAGCATTCCCTTCCTTGCTTCAATACAAGCAAGTTATTTTCACTTAGATTCTATATCTATACATATATAGCAATTGAGAGATGTGGTCAGTTAGTTTATGCATTGGTACCTTGATTATAATCTGCATTACTCACTGGGTTTATAGATGGAGAAACCCCAGATGCAGTGGAAAACTTCCTCCAGGTTCAATGGGATTCCCACTTCTCGGAGAAAGCCTTCAGTTCTTTGCACCGAACACTTCATCTGATGTTCCTCCTTTCATCAAAGAAAGAATGAAAAGGTAAGAAGAAGATTTTTTTTTTTTTTTTTTTTCTTGTTAGTGGTAAGAAGATAGAAATTATGAAATTGATCAATATATAATGTTCATTACCTGCTGTGATAATACTTTCAGATATGGTCCAGTGTTTAGAACTAGTTTGGTTGGCCGATCAGTCATAGTATCGACAGACCCAGAGATCAATCACTTCATCTTCCAACAAGAAGGGAGGCTATTCCAGAGTTGGTATCCTGATACTTTTACTGAAATATTTGGGCAGCAGAATGTAGGGTCCTTACATGGGTTCATGTACAAGTACCTGAAGAACATGGTTTTGAATCTCTTTGGTCCTGAAAGCCTGAAAGATAAGCTTCTCCCTCAAGTGGCACAGGCTGCACGAAGAAGTTTATCATTGTGGGCTAATCAGGAGACTGTAGAATTGAAAGAAGCCACTGCAAATGTAAATTCATAACTACTTTTATCATCTAAGAAATTGAACCAAGATGTTCTTGTTATTCTAGATTGTAACAATTCTTTGACCTTGTACAGATGATATTTGATCTGACTGCAAAGAAGCTCATCAGTTACACATATGATCCAGCCAAGTCCTCGGAGAATCTAAGGGAGAATTTTGTTGCATTTATACAAGGATTGATTTCCTTCCCCCTCGACATTCCTGGTACTGCTTATCACAAATGTTTACAGGTGATTGGAAATTTGTTATCCTAATCTTTAGCATCTCATATTTCATACTTAATCTTTATATAGATTATGAATTGCTGAACTTGACTCTGCCTGGGTTCGATCAGGGACGGAAGAAAGCAATGAAGATGTTGAAGGATATGCTACAAGAGAGACGAACAACACCTAAAAGGAATCATGGGGATTTCTTTGATTACGTCCTTGAAGAACTGAAGAAAGAAGGAACAGTACTTACTGAGGCGATTGCTCTGGACTTAATGTTTGTGCTTCTCTTTGCCAGCTTTGAGACGACTTCGTTGGCTATAACACTAGCCATTAAGTTTCTTACAGACCACCCTGCAGTGCTGAAGGAATTAACGGTGTGTGACACTAAAATTTCATAGCATTTTCAATCTAATAATCTTTCTACTTTATCCCAAATCCCAACTGACATGATTCTAAACCTGGGTCATCATTTATCAGGAAGAACACGAGGCAATTCTCAGAAGCAGGGAAAATGTCGATTCAGAACTTACATGGAAAGAGTACAAATCAATGACTTACACAGCTCAGGTGGGTTGAGCAATCTAACCTGTTATAGTACATGGCTGGATGTACCTTTAATGTTCCTGTAAGTGGCAAGGTTTTTAGTACTTACCTGTTCACTCGAATTGCAGGTGATCAATGAAACAGTTAGGTTGGCAAACATTGTCCCTGGAATTTTCAGAAAAACATTAAAAGATATACAAATAAAAGGTACATTGTCAATCAAATAAGCTACTTGGATAAAATTAGTATTATTTCAATGCCTAAATATCAGTCGAATGAATCATGACAGGATACACAATACCAGCAGGTTGGGCTGTTATGGTCTGTCCTCCAGCAGTGCACTTGAATCCTGCCAAATACAAAGATCCGCTGGAGTTCAATCCCGGGAGATGGGAGGTGGGTGTTAAATTTAAATTCCCTCTTTATCTTTTGTTTACTTATTCTCTGCAGTTTACTTCTAGAATTTTTGTTTACCTTTTCTCCCCACATCTGAGTTCTCATTTCATAACGAATACATCATACAGGGTGTGGAATTGAATGGTGCATCAAAACATTTCATGGCTTTTGGTGGTGGTATGAGATTTTGTGTTGGAACAGACTTCACAAAGGTCCAGATAGCTGTCTTTCTCCATTGCTTAGTTACAAAATACAGGTAACTAACATTCTATCAATTAGAGAGAGAGACAGAGACAGAGAAAACTTACTTTTCTTGCATCTTAATTCTTCAGGTGGACAGCAATCAAGGGAGGAGATATAGTTAGAACTCCTGGTTTATCATTTCCAAATGGTTTCCACATTCAAGTCTCCAAGAAGGATAACTGAAAGCAGGCCACAAGAACATACATACTGATACAAGAATACAAGTCGCACTGTGGCCAAAAGCCACTATACTAAAAGGTTTCAACTTACTGCTTCTCGACAAACAGGAATATTTTCTCCTGCTGCAAAAACAAAATAGTCTACAATACCTTCTGACAGTGTAGAAGAAGAAAAAAGAACAAGCAATTACAGTCATTTCTTCTCAAAACAACAACGCGTTGAGGATGTTGTCCACTCTGGATACATACAAAGTTTTGTTCTCTGTTGTTGGCATCCATGAGTTTCTCTGTCTGAATATATAATCTTGGGGAAAAAGTTAAGCCCAGAAAATGTAACACACTTACAACATCATAATCTACAAGTAACAATTACGGTAAATTTTTCAAAAATAAGAATTTTCTGTGAATTGTCTCACTGGAAGTTTCTAATATACAGCATTAAATCTCCAGTGAAATATGTAACTAGAATCACTGTCAAATGAAATTATCAGGACCCCTGTAGCTACTGATTATAAAAACCCCACCAACAAACGAGGAGCCCTCCAACTTACCTATGTTCCCTCTACGTAGTGCATTCTCTGGTCATTAGGGATGGTGCTTTTTATGGTCTCTCCCATTTCTTTCCGTGCCACGATGCTCAAATCTTTCATCCATTATGTTGCCCTCTTGTCCCTTCAGGTAGGGCCGGGCTCTCCTCTGTGAGTAGCCTTGTTGAATTGTACTCAAATTCTTATGACGTTCATGCTTGAATCTGTATTTATGAGCATGGTAAAGCTGATTATCTTGCTTAGAGTGATAAAAGTCCATTTCAGATTCAGGATGAACATGGTGGTGAATATGGTGAGTGCTCCTTCTCTTATTTTGTGTGTGATGCCTATAACGCCCTCCTTCGTGCTTATGATATTTATGGTGATGTACATGGGAGCGGCCAACATCTATTCCGCTCTTTGAGTCGAAGCCAGTTCCTTGGTTTCCTGCCCTAAATCGATCATCCCACCAGTCATAGAGTGGATCAAAGAAACCCTTTTGATGCAAAAGCCAAAGGAGCACAATCACTGCCACTCCAAATATGAGAAAATATTCGTCATTGCATGTTTTAAAAACCACCACACTCATATCAGTAACTGAGTGGTTAAAAGATTACCTGTTGGGAAGATTGCTAAAAGTAAACCAAACAGCACTACCCAACTCATACATATATACTGTATGTGGCAACTGAAGTCAAAGAAGCCTGAGCATTTACTTCTACTCATAAGAAGAAAAGATTAACAGTCAGCAATATTAGAAGCTAAGGATTTTAGCGAGCAGTGCATAGCAAAGAAGATAAGATACAAAAACACCAATTAATTATGATCTCTAATAGGCTAGAATCCAAAAATAATAGTCTTCTATACCTGGACTTGGGTTCACTTTTCAATTCCCAAGCAACTAAGATTCAAGCATTAAATGATAAAATCTGACAATGTGGAGGATCAAATCATAAAAAAAATAAAAACATGCTAAATATGAACCACATCATATCCACCGACATTACTGTCAAGTCTAAAACCAATTGAAGAAGATTAGCAGAGAAAATATATAATTGTTCTTCAAGTTCTTCAGTTAT
Organism: Macleaya cordata; assembly: GCA_002174775.1. NCBI lineage: Eukaryota > Viridiplantae > Streptophyta > Magnoliopsida > Ranunculales > Papaveraceae > Macleaya > Macleaya cordata. Next base: position 1,789,316 of record MVGT01001064.1, on the reverse strand, counting down.
ATTTGTAGGAAAAACAAAAAATAATCCCGTAAGTCATATGGAACACATACCTGCAAGCTTTTCCAGTAAAGAACTCTATAAAACCATCAACTACTTTCTTCCATACACTTTCAATAGATTCAAAAAAGCCATTTACACTTGTCTTCGGTGGTTCAAAAGGAGTCTGTAATATGTTAGGGAAAACAAATGATTACTAACTTATACCAAAAAAAACTTTCCAGAACAAAACAATCAGTGCACCATTAGTTTACATTAAATATACATGTCAAAAGAAACATGATGACAATAAATTGGAGAATATCTCTGAAACTACAACCAAACCTGAGATCCATTGTCAAGAATAGTAGCTGTGGTGGTGAATTGGCACTCTGCTCTATCAACTTCATTAAAATCAGAGTCCTTCAATATAGCTGCATCCAAGCACAAGGATTTGAGCCACAATATACTTTTTTCTTTCCATCACTACTTGGTTACAACGAAATCATTTGATTTTACCTCTACTACTTAGTTTTACCTGCACATACATATTTTGCAGCTTGATCTGTAGTCGGGTATAGTTTAAATGAACGAACAACAACTTCCTCTGCTTTCATTATGAAGAACTGCTCCTGCAACCATACAAGATCCCTAAAATATGTTAACTTACGTGAATATTTTATTGTAATGCTAGTTGACTAGTACTACTAACATACTCAACAGATGTGAAGTTGAAATAGGTTTACCTCCATGAGTGTAACACCTCTCGAGCAGTCAAACTACAAGAGAAATTTGATGGCAATTAAAACTAGGAACTAGGACCTGTTATAATTCAAGCAGTCTCTATGCACAGGTAGAATTATAAATCCTTATGAGTTTACATTTTCTTTAAGTTCTCATTGTAGCAACTATAAATGTGAAATGGGAGAAGATCAAGGCTGAGGTTGTTCCAATCGTCAAAAACACAACGGAAATGGATGAAGAGAAGAAGACTGGAAAAAAGAGAGGTGTTGGATCCCTAACTTGACAGTGAAAGAAGAAAGGTATAAAACATTTCAGGCCATATTCTAGGAAAGAGTTCTCAACTTTGCAGGGGAAAAAAAATAAAGAAATACAAAAGAAGAAAAAAAAAAGGATAAACAGCAAATAATTTCTGCTTGAAAATACATACCAAATGACCCAAACAAATAGAATTACTCAACTTCCTGTGAAAATCATGCCCCAGCTCTATTTCAAGTAAACCATACAAGAGCTAGTATTTAAACCAAAAAAAAAAAACTAAGAATTTCCAAGTTCCTACTAATAAAAAAAATTGCCTATTCCCCTTTTTTCAAATGAGTCAGCTCCACGCGGTCTAAATATCCTACACACATATTTATTTAGCATTGCACTTGCAACGTCCACCCTGTTGACCTCTCCTAGTATAGGTTTTTTTATTTTTTCTTCTTCTGCTTTTCTCTTCTTCCTATTTTTCGTCAATTCTTTGCCTTGGGCTCTTATCAATAAATTTGAAGGCTTCGTATTTGAAAGTAACATCATTCTTTTGTTGGATTCACCATATTCCAGGAAATTAGGAACTAGATATGTAGACAAAGAAACCATGAGCATATGACTTTTAGGAGCATGTAATATAGGTGTAATGTATGATCACCATCCATGGTCAAACCATGAATATGTCAGTTTGTTCGCGACTTCATGTACAAGACCAAACACTAAGAATGATAGGCATCTAGGCCATTTCAAATGATGGTTCGTTACTTCTCACTAAGAAGACGAGAAGTTGAATACAACATTATTGGGAGTTTTTCACATTTTAGGCATTCAATAATTCAAATTTAACCAACCTAAATACTACAAGGATAATGCTAAGTTTAAATGCAAAATTATGATGAAACATCTTTTACCCACAAAGACATGAAAAGAAGACCAAGGAGATACCGTTAAACTGTACGATGCTTCCAATTTACCGATGTTCTTTGTCGTTACTGTAGCCACACCAAATTGAGTAAGGGCTTCAAATGTTGGGATAGTAACACTTAAGATTTTCCCAGGACTCCTGAAGAGAAAATAAAGGGAAGAATTCATCCGAAACTACGCAGTTTTAGTAACTTAAGAAAATTAGACCACTACTTTAAGCTGAATATGTTGAGTTGAACCAGGAAAGGTGTCTTCCATAGCTGTTACTTTGTACTAATAGAGTGAATAATTCCTACAAATGGCAAGAATCTACGTGGTCTACTACCTGTCTCTCATGCTGATAAGAGTTGCAGGTAGTGTAACATGATAAACGTCAAATACAAGTTCAACTAAAATTCCCACGTTAAGCATACACAAGGAAACAAACATGAACCCAAAAATTTAAGATCAACAAAATCAGAAAACTGAAATACAATTGGAACTTATTTAAAAGAAATATGATCTAGACAAAAAATGGATGCCAATTAACCTCCATTTCTTGGTGAGTAATATACAATAACTGTGTCAATAAGTGTTCTTAAGCAGAGGTTTCAACCCAAAAAGCTGAAAACAGAATGCCAAGCAGAAAAATACGACAACCGAACTCCTCATCTAACTAAGCTCATAACTTACAAAATTCCTTGACATAGCCATTATCATATAAATAGAGGACAAGGAGATTATAGATAATTAAAACTACAAATAAATAACAAAAGATTAGCATTTCTCTAAATCCATATATCTTAGGTAATAGCGAGAACCTTTGGTAGACATATTCTATATCATCGGCGCTTAGTTCTATTAAGAGATTTGTATTGAGGACTTCAGTGATTCCTATAGAGAACGAATGTGTCCCAGCATTCTGCACATTATTGCAAGTAGAGCTTCAAAGAACAATATTGGAAGTAAAGCTAATAGGAGACCTAGTAAAAAGTGATATAAGAGCATACTGGATGCTGGTTTATCCTCTCAAACCTTCCTTCAACTCCATATAGGGGCAACTGACTCCTCCTAATGCGGTTCTGGTCAGCCTGTTTGAAAAATTACACAAACTTATTATATATACTTCAAGAAAACAATCATAAGACACAAAAGAAAGCTAATAGAAAGGTCTTATATCAGGTAAGCAAACATAATCATGAGAGGTTTAAAGTCTTGATAAACAACATAATGAACAATACTAAGTATCAAGAAGCGAAGGAAAATGAAAGTATGAACGCTACATATCTCGGATAGTAGAATACATGAGATGCCACAAAAACACCATCCTTGACAATGTTTAATTTTCCCAAGTAAGGTTTATGTACACTGTCTAGCAGCCTATGATATTACAATGGTATCAGTTGTCAATGAACTTAAAAAGGGTTTAAGTACCTCTTTCAAGAACACATAATTCACATTCAAAAACTATAAATGTGTAATTTGATAGTGTAAGTGGAAGTCATTCTTGAGGTTGACTTCAACATCATCTAAACTATTATCGCAAGACTTATTGCGTAAGATGCAATCTCAAGAAGCACAAGATTAAAGTTCTAAAAGGTTCTTTCAGAGTATTATTAGGTGGAAAAACAAGGGATACGATGTAATGGTGTCTTCTTAATCCGAAGCAAACTAATAACTATATCTCATTCAACATAATTATGATCTCTTTATCAAAAATCATCCCAGAAGATGATTAAGACACTTAAATTAACCAGAAGATGAAGGAAGAATAGGAAGATCCAAAACATGGGCCAACTACCATGTCGAAACATAATTATGGTGGCGATCTATAGTTTTCTTCCATTGATGCAAACATAACAGTGACGACAAAAACGTTTAAACATTATTGTAACTCAAATGGATGCATGTATAGGAGAAGAACATTGGCAGTACATTAACATAAGGAGTCTCATCGAACTTAAATCAACCAATTCACGAAGTTCCATCATTAGATTGAAACAGCTTAACACCGTAAAAGATGAGTTTCAATACAAAAAGAAAACAACTAGGTTTCAGTTTGAAAGACTAACATCCCAAAAGTTCCATAGCTGATTATGCAAGCAACTCCACAATGGTGAAGTGCAAAAGTTTGGTTGTCCATTGTAAGCCTCATAACCGACTCCGATTTTGTTGCACTCAAGACCATCTAATGTAAATCGTACTCTCTCCAGCAGCATCCACATAGAAAAATTTCTCCCTAGGTTTTCTGGTTGTCCAGGGCCACCCTTCAACAAATAAGAATATCTTAGCAGCGTAATTTAGGTGACTAACCACAAGAAAATAAAAAATAATGTTGTGGAAACAACTTATGTGTTGCTAATATGCTCAGCAAAATAAATAGACAAAACAAGAAAGGAAAGAAATAGTAGACATGAAGCATGACATATTGCATCTCCTAAGCAAAATACAAATAGAGACAAGAAATAATTGTCAAGTAGCTGTTAGAATATGGGTACTCAAGCAAGCATACCTGCCTCGGTACTACGAGATAGAAGTCCTCAAACGATGGAATACTTGTATAACCAGCAAAATCACCAATAAGGTTAACTCTTAGAAAATTATCACTGGACGATACTGTTCTATTTTCAGGACCAACAACAACCTCCTGCTAGTGAAAATCATTCAGGGAAAGGTTATGAGTATAATAGAGAAATTTCTAAGTAAAACTTAGATAAAAAAAAAAAAAAAAAATTTGCACACTAGTACTCTTCCATGGAAACCACTAGAATTTTATGAATACAATTGATTTTAATACAACAATTGCCACTAGATAATATTTACAAAATAGTAAGGCAAATTTGAGATGCAACATACTGATATTTTGGATCCTTTCTTTACTTCAATACGAACATTAAATCCTAGCGATCGCTGTCCGATACCAAAAACATGAAACCTGTTTGTGGGAAAGAGTTGATTATTAATAGCATCATTTACTGGTACCTGCAAATTAGAGAGTTTTAAAAGGAAAAAAAAGGCCCTGATCAACCACATCAAGTGCAAATGTTTAAGGAACGGAGAGATAGATGATCAAGATGTATTACTAGCTTAAGAAAAAGATAATTTACTAGTATTACTACTGCCACTAGCAAAATAATAGAAATATATGGTTTTTTACATATATCAATTAGCTTAGCAAATTCCTATCATGGAATTACGGAAAAGAGAGATTGATTAAGGTTCAGCTATCTTGTAGGAACCAAATGATTTTTCCACCAAAAGCTTATACCACGGAAAGGAATCAACAGATTTTTTGATAGAATAAATTAATTGTATTCCTTGTTGATTTCCCGCATTTCCCATCTCGGAAATGCTTGTATCCCTTTTGAATCTTTTTTAATATATTTATTTTCACTAATCAAAAAAGATATAATAACAAATTTCTTCTTTTAGAGTTGTATCAAGATGCAAGCCAAAGCACCATAGCCTAAGAATAAAGACATAAATATGGTTGTATCCTTAATGAGTAAAGATGCATGTGTGTCTAAAATCATGAAACTAGATGCACTTATTGTTGTTGGTTGTTTGGTCCATGACTTTCTCATATAGCAAGCTATCACGCCATCAAAACAAACTGATGTCATTAGAAAGGGATACCATACACTCGTACAAGTTCCATCCCTTTACAAATCCCAAATTTCAATCAACCGAAAATGAAATCTCAGAAACTTACAGGGAATTTTTTTACTGGTGTACGATAATGACCACATTTGCACATTATACACCATAAAAGAGTTCTCCATAGAGTAATATGCAACTGCTTAAAAACATAGAACTAATATAAGACTTAATAACCTAGTTGCCATACCAATCACCTGGGAATCGAAGACAATGTGCAGTGTTGGCCTTCCCTTTCAACAATTTATCAACTAACCAAAAAACAATTAAGGATTCATCAACAGAAAGTCCCAAGAAGCCAAGAACAACTAGAATGTTGAACTAAATACGAAGAACTTACAGACGTTCCCACACGATGAAGGCACACGCCGCTGCGTCCCACAAGGACAACATATTGGCTTTTCACAAAGAGATCAACAAGTGCCCACATCAGAGCCACATACAAGAGAGAAACAATGTTAAGAGATTAGGACAAGAATCATAGGAACCATAATATTGTATAAACAGTTAAATAAAATTTCCAAATACTAGATACTGCCAGATAGCCGTTACTCATTGATACAAACTCTCCAGTTCAAGCAATACCAATGTTATTGCTCTTATTAGTTCTATTTAGGAGGCAGAATTGTATGCTTTTGCTATACACACATCCAACAGTATCACACAGATAGTGTCATCAGTTAAGAAAAATCACTCCTTAAGCAACCACTGATCAGTGGAGAGGTCCACAGCGAGAAGTGGTACTGCATATGATTTTTCATACAACTTTTACGAAAATCCTTAGATTCTTGACTGAAAAACGTTAAATATGAAATCGTAATTATGTTAATACTAGAAAAAGAAATTATAAGACGAAAAAATTGGGATACAACTGGCAGATAGCTTACCTGAGTATGCTCGATAATGTGACCATTTTCATCTCGTAACCTGATAGATAAATATTAGAAGGCAAAAAAACAAAAAATACAAAAAACAAACAGAAAACACATACATAAAGGAATTATATCCATATCTTAAAAATAACAAAATATTCAAGTATCATGGCCTAACAAACATTCACGCTGCTAAAAAGACCAAGATTCAATAAGAAAACAATCCAAAACCTACACATCATCTTCAAATCAGAACTGAAAATTTCTCAGTTACCTTTCACATATTTTAACAACTTTAGCATCAGCATCTGGCTCACATTTGCGCGTCTTAACGAAATACTCCTCAGGTTTATAAGGCACATCCTGCGACACATTAGAGAGAGAAAGTGACCTTCTCCTAAAGAAAATAAAAAAAATTATTCTACTACTGTTCAAAAGATAAGGTTTCTTTTTCGTACTCTTATATATGTGATTTCGTACATAGCATAAGCAGCAGATTTGTTGACAGTAACGACAGGCGGAATTCGAACAGTTTGCATCTTATGAGTCGAATTCTCTTCTACTTCCACTATTTCTGCAACAATCGAAGCCTCTCCACCACTCTGTGAGAAAATGTAGGGTTTCAATGTTGAGTTCTAGGTCATCTATTTGGAATGGAAGATTTAATTTCTAAACAATTATTTCGCATTGATTTTCTTACTGTTCATGTATTATTGTGACAACTAATTTCTTGTTAACATTCAGAACTAGAGGACGATTAAAAAGTTGAAAAAAAGAACAAAATCGCTTACCGATCCACTTGGAACCGCCATGTTTACAACAATCTTTTTACTGCAATTTAGGTTATCGGAGTCGGCAATCTTTTCGCATTTTTCTAGCTTTGATTTCGAGAGGATTTGGACTCCGATTACGCATTTTAGAGTGAGAAAACAGAGAAAGACGAAGAAGAAGATCAGAGATCGATTCATCTTCGTTTTGTTCTTCGATTGAAAAGAATTTGGTTTTTGGATGATCAAAATGGAGTGAAAACAACTGTAAGTACGGAATCGTGTGGGGGAGAAATAACTGACCATTTTGGCGGCTAATATGGTAGTTTATAACCGCCGAATTCGAAATTTTCAAGTAGGGAAATGCTTCTCTTCTCTTCTCTTGGGGGCCGTACAAAATTCATAAATGTACTGGTCTTTTTGGGGTTCCAAGTTGCACCTGTATAAGAAGGTAAGAAGCCCATGCGTTACGGGTTACGTGGTATTCTTGTAAGGATAATTCTAATGTTTTGTTTTGACGGGGGATTTTAAGTAGGAATTTTGTGGGGAGCAGGAATTTGGTAGAAAATTAGTTAGAAATTATGTTATAAATCTAACTACTTTTTCACCAAATCTCTGGTCCCCACAAAATCCCTACTTAAAATCTCCCGTCCAAAAACAAACCATAAACTTAAATCTTACATAATTTTCTACAGAGCTTTCGACCATGGAACTGTTTTAATTGTGCCTCCTTCCGTAGGAAATTCTAGAGGCTTTTCGATAATCTTCTTTACAAATGAGAAAAGACATGATCATTTTTAGTCATAATAATGGGTGGGAAAAGCGCAGAGAATCGTCAATATGAGCGAAGATAAGTCTCCACCAGTGCGAACCATCCGACGGCTGTAATCTTCTTTAGCACTGCTCCTCCTAAAATATGGAAACTCTAATTCCACATTTCCACTCATAATCTTTTTTTATTAACACTCCACTTATTCTTACACCATAGTTACACCAGCATGTGTGGGTCACGTAGAGACAATCCAATGGTTATTTTGATCTACATGATATGATGATGAGATCATCGTCACAAACAATCAGTCATTGGATCATCTACGGGTAAATTGTGGGTTGACCAAGTAAGAAAGTGAGGCAGAAATATCCAGCACCGAGTGATGATTGTTAACTATGTTTTTGACCTTATAATCAGCGTGCTGACTTGCATTTTCCTAAGCTTTTTATGCAAAATTTTGCATTGTAGTTTTGTCCTGAATCTGATGCACATTCCTAGCATGTAGAAAACTTGATCACCCACTGCCCCACCTGCCCTAAGCAGCAAAAAGAAGTATGATTGCTAATCATCGTTTCGATCCTCATGAGGTATGGAACCCCAATTGGATACTGCACCTGTCGGACATGCTCGGGTTGCTGGCAAAGCCTGGAGAAGTGAAAGTCAGAGACCAAAATTTTCAAATAAGCAGACAATTAACCACCAAACGTATTTTTTTCTCGATATATATATATATATATATAGAGAGAGAGAGAGAGAGAGAGAGAGAGAGAGAGAGAGAGGGAGAGAGAGAGAGACTCATGAATCTGGAACTTTACCGTTGATTCTTTTCATGTTTAAGCTTGAGATAATAATTTGCAAGCTTAGTAAAGTTTAGGCCTAAGGTACAAAATCAGGTTCTTCTTTGAAGATGTGACGAAAGGGCACATTCAGGCCAAATAAACATGATAAAGATGAGGCAATTATAGCCAATGGCCAAATAAAATAGAACGAAAAAAGATAGGGCATCCTATGTTGAGATTAGTGTTGACCAACAAACTTTACAAGTCAAAAACTTTTGCTAGTGTTGGGGTAGCATTGGTCTCTTCTCCACCATCTCGTAATGGAGAACGAAGTTATCCTGCCATTCAACGACATAAAAAAACTGAGCTGAATAGATCATAGAAAATATGGAATCACAAAGGGTTTTATATGGAAAATTGTTATGTATTGCAAACCTTGCGAATAGTTTCCCATGTGTTGGGATCGAAACAGAGGTAGGATCCCCTCTCATATGTGCTAGTCTTGACAAGAGGCTCCATGTTTGCAACCCTTATTAGCCATATCCGGAGCTCTCTGTGGTAGAACCATCCTCTTGTGTGCCTACAAAAACAAAGGTAAACACTGCACTGAGAGAGAGCAGAAAGTGGAATAGAAGACGAAAGAAAAACAGGCGGCTTAGTGCTTTGATGTAGGACAAAAAGTACTTTCTATGAAGATTCACGTTCTTTACTATAAATTGTAAATTCTGAATTTACTACGAATAGTAACATAGCGGAGATCTACTATTATTAGGATGTTTCCAATTTGTTTGTGCGCTTATTACACGTTTTTTACTAGGTCGACTATTACTCATTATCAAAATTGAATAACATTCTGTGCTTATCTTCCTCTCCTCCCCAAATTTCTCTTCTGTTATTCTTCTTATTTCTTCCACCATTATTCATCATTTTCTTTGGAGTTTTCCATAACTCTGCTTCTATTTCTAATGCTTCCACTATGTTAAGTTTGATAGGAATGCAACTAAATTAGGAAAACTCCGATTTCTCCCTAATGAAACAAATGATATTACATGAATCCTTCAAAATGAAATGCTTTTAAGTAGATCCAGAAGAGTATATAATAAAAGAGGGCACAACATACAGCTCATTGGCAGCATACAATTGAGCTTCATCTCTCGGCATGCTGTAGAGAAAGCAAAATCACATCTCAAATCGTTTTTAGAATGTAGTAAGTCATAGAGAAATAATTATCTTGAGAATGTCAGAAGAAAAACTGAAAAAGCGCACCTGTAAAAAATATAAAACAACGTCTCTGGCTGGAACTTCGAAAAATACCCTTGCTGCGTTCATCAGATCAGAGATCAGATAAGGAAAAAAAAATGGATGCTAGAGGTCAAAGGAACTAATTAAATCAAGAGTCGGCGCATCTCACATGTAATACAGGCGGTTGTTTAGCAAAATAGCATTCCGGCACTCTGTATTCAGGTTCTCCCTTGGCAGGTTCGTCAGACCATGGAGACCCAAATTTTTTGTGAAGGTCATCCATTGAGTTCAAATTTAGTCCTAGTGTCGTTAGATCAATTCCTAGAGCAAGGGACGACAGATCTGGATCATTCATCCTAATGACACTTAACAGACCAAGCAATCCAAATCGATCAGCAGCAGGTTGTGTTGCCTGCAAGGACTTCAGATTCTGCTCTCTATATGATTGATTTACAGCTGACATCTGTTGCAACCGAAACTGGGACTGGTTTTGGAGTTGTTGATACTGTTGAATAAGCTGGTCATATGACCCCATACCAGAACCTGAATTCGCATTGTTTACAGATCTCAATCCAATGCTAGATGGTCCACTGCTTTGAACCTAAGTGAAGAGAAGGAAAAGGAAAAAAAATAAAAATTTGTTTGAAAATAAGCTAGGGAATGAAGATTCAGATGTAAAACCACATTAAAACATTATTTCTGCAATAAATTATTGATGGGGACCAAAACCAAACCTGTGAGTGAAAGCTAGCATGTGAAGATGGGAATAAATCAGATCCATGTAAGTGAAGGAGATCTTGATTATTTGCATGAGCAAAGGATACCCCAGCGCTACTCACTGAAGGAGAATGTTGTGGTTGCTGTTGGTGGTGAGATGAATATGTCCCCCCTAAGCTGAATCCAGCAGATCTCCCCATCTGTAATTGAGTTAAGGAAATATCAGGCAAAACTTGAAAAGCAAAGATGGGGTGTGTATTGAGACCAATCCAATCTAAATAGCTCAACCATAGTCCCTTTTTCTTCCTTTTTTTTGTTTTTCTTGATCAGTAAATAGTTCGACCAAAGTCATGATTGTTTAAGCCTGATGCATGATCAGCATGTGGATCACAAGTCACCATGGATGGACAAGGCAAAAATGAAAAAGAGGGAGAGAGGTATTCAGATCTTATTTTCTTTCATTTTTTGATAAAGAGGTATTGAGATCTCATATGTATACAAACTGATAAGGACCCATTCCAATTAGATATTGAATTGATTCTGTTCCTGAAACGGTTCTTAATCTGCCATGATCCTATCTGAGAAGGCGATCCTATTTGAAGGTGATACACTGACAACCCTACCCTTGCAACATTGCTGGTGTGTTCTTAAGTGTGACTTCTCTTTTTATTTTTTGTGATAATAAAATAATTTAGTATAAAAAGTCAACTGAAAATGAGCCAAATAATAAGGAGAAAACAAGAGGAAAGTGAAGAAAAAGAAATCGCAAGGCAAGTCTCCTTGAGAAGGACTCCTCTAATGCTAATTGTTGGTCATCCCGCAAGAAGAGCACAAGTATACTATTAATTATAATACAAGAGGGAGGTTATTGCACCCCCTCTTAGAATGCCCCCTCCTATGGGGCCCACATACGATGCATCCAAGGGCTGATTTTTTTATGGGATGTTCTTCTCAATATGTATATCATCATATTAAAAAATCAGTCTGTTCTAAAACTTTTAACCCCCTCAAATTACTTATCAAAAATTGATAACTATTTGNATGTATATCATCATATTAAAAAATCAGTCTGTTCTAAAACTTTTAACCCCCTCAAATTACTTATCAAAAATTGATAACTATTTGACCCCTCAAATAGTTACTAAATAGTTACTAATTTTCAAAGGTTAATTTGAAGGGGTTAGAATTTTTAGAACGAACTGATTTTTTAATATGATGATATACATATTGAGAAGAACATCCCATTAAAAAATCAGCCCTTGGATGCATCGTATGTGGGCCCCACAGGAGGGGGCGTTCTAAGAGGGGGTGCAATAACCTCCCTCATAATACAAATATCACAATTTGTTTCTTTCTTGAACATCTTCTAGTTGTGTTACTGTTAAGGTCCACAAATGAAAAGGCAAAACTCTCTCTAAAGCAAACAAATGATAAGATACTTAGACATATGTGTGCTCCAATTTAACTTATGCAATGAAATTCACCGTTGCCTTCTTTCCCTTTTCTCATGGTCTTGTCTTTCCTTTTTTTAAATTATACTACCTCCTACTTATAAGAAAATTCATGGTCACCAAGCAAAAATTGAAAAGTGAAAGAAACTCTGAAGGCTAGACTCACGGGGAAGTGTTGTGACTGCATCATAGACACAGCATTATCATGTAACTGTTCTTTTTGGTGCAGATCCATTCCAAAATCATTATTACCACCTGCAGAAGAACGAAGTATAATCAAACAACCATACATCCATTCAAAACCTTTAAGAAGGGTTAAAAGTCATATGAAAGCAGATATGTTTCACAAAGTGTTCACACAACTTCAAGGCCCTGTTAGGTTTTGGATCTATTCCCTTAAAGAGTGCACATTTCTAATGCAGAAAGTGAGGGAACTAAGAGAACAGTTTCAACTGCTAAAATTTCTTACCTCTAGAAAAAAGGAAAAAAAGAAAACATGGTTTCAACTGCTATAGAATGATAAAGACAAAAAAAAACATCAACGCGCATTATCGCAGCTAAACCCTTTTGGCAGCTTACCCAAGTAAAAACTGTAAAATAGAGCTGAAGTCAGGCAAACTAGTTTCAAAAACTCTTTAGCCAACAAAGCACATACCTTCTGGCCTCTAAAGGGCTCAACAAGTACCAAATGACAATACCTCATCCACTTAGAAGACAACTTTAAGTAAAAATTGCAGCCAACACGGATGTCTATTAACATGGAAGTAAGTATTGGGTGCTTGGTAGGCTTACAGCCTACTAATGAACAGTAAATGTCGGTGTGGTGTCTTTAGATGGGCCAGGTCCAAATTGGGCCGCACCTACCTCAGTAAGAATCAAGTTGTTGAATGGTCCAAGTAACCAACTGTGTTTAGCCATAATAGATGTGGAACATGACGTGGGTCGCAATTGGCTATGATAGCAAAAGATGAGATGATAACACAGAATATTAAGTAACAGCGCACCAACTGGTATTGAAGAGATAGGCTAGTGCAACTAGGATAAGGCATTGAACAATGTGATGACATTACGGCTAGAAGCCCAAGGAATTAATAAATTATCGGCAGTAATTGACTCGTAAATAGTGATGGCCTGAAGAAATGAAGTGAGTTTTTACAGCAGAAGTGACTCGAAAGTAGAAATCCTTGGATGAATATTAAAACTCCAGAGACTTAACAAAAAGGAAAAGGACGAAAAAAAAAGGGTACTGAAACTCCAGAGGATCTGTTGTATAAAGCTGAGTAATCAAGAGAAGCTCAGTGCAAGAGGGCTCTATTAGTTAGGCCAAGTCATCAAGGTTTGAATGATGATAAATCCAGTTACCAACGGCTTTGCAGACTCTCACTCAAGTGCCCCCCCAAAAAAAAAAAGCAGAAGATGCGAGTTAACGTGGCAAAAGTTCTCAAAAGAATGCAGTTTTCGGCTGGCTTCATACTGGTAATGGAACCAAAACATAATACAACACCGCATGACATGTAGCCAATGACATAATTAATAAGTAATGAAGGAAATGCAAGATATTATCCATGAGAATCTAGAGCAACAATTTATATAGTACAACAACACCAACCTTGCATTGACTAATCAACAATTTGGGCACAAGAACAGCATTTTGGTGATGCCCAGATCCATGGAACAACTTAAGTACAGAAAAAATACCTTTACATCATTAGGTACAAAAATACCTTTAAATCCAGGTAAAGCTGGAAAATCTTCATTTTGGATGCTAAATTCTTGATTTTGTTGGACAATAGGACTAACACCTTGCTTTCGCAGTGAACCTGCAAATCATGGTTAATTGATATTTTGTTGCAAAAAGGAAGGGCCTAAATAAGTATCAGATAGCAAAAGTAACTCTTTTAACTACCTAATTGTCCTTGAGGACCTCCAGCAGAACTAGGGCGGCCAGTCAACCGAGGAAAATCATTGATGTCAAAAGGAGAACTGTCATTGGAGTTCATATCACTTAACATCCCCATAGAACTTAAAGAATTGTTCCCTGCTTGTACTTGGCTTTGAGATAGTGGACCTCCAGTACCAGAATAGGAGTTTCCCAGCATAGACATCATCTGCGGTGCTGAATACAGGATATGTTATTTTAATACACTTCAAGTACCAAACAAAAACTGCAAGATAGAGAATCTAAATATTCAATCCATTGGCCACTTAGGGAAAATATAGCTTTCAAAATATTGTATTCAATAAAACAGTCATAAAACAATTATAAAGAATGTGAAAAAAGGCAAATGTGTTTAGAAGGATGACCCACTAGCACTAGGATAATAGTAGAAACCAAGGCCCTGCTTGGTAGTTGGTACACCGTTGTGATTCGTATCATGCAATTTTTGCACTTTGGAATTTACAGTTGCTTGGTAGCAACAACAAATATTTGCTATCACAAACTACCAAAAGGAAAATGCAAATTCAAGCCACTTTTAATTACTTTCATGTTGGACCCTGCAAATTGATGCAAATATTTACTATGACATATCTGCACCAAGCACCAACAGATAGACAAACTGTCACAATATCTGCAAATGCAAATATTCACGGCATACAAGCAGGGCCCTAAAAGCAAATGTTTGCTCGACATAGAAACATACAGCGAGGCGTCCATTTCACAGAACTAGGTATTCAAGTAACATCCTTACTATCATTAAGATAAAAGCCTAAAAAAAGTTTAAGTCTCCAAGTTAAGTCCAGATTGACTCAAACATGAACTGCATGTTAGAACCCCCTCCTACTTTCTCAAGGAGTACACAAAATCATCTTATGAATAAACTCGTATAGCAATATCCGGATGATTCATTCTGTAGATTTCATTTCACATGAAAAGAATTTCTCGGATTGCTTCATCCACTCTCTGAATTCCAGTTATTTCAACACTTCTGAAACTGTTCTTGTAGGGGAAGCCATTTCCTTCTAAAGAAGAATCTTTTCCTTGGACAGTAAAGCCCAATAGTATCTATCTACTGAATAAGAAAGTAAACCTCAATAAAATATTAAAATCCTAAAGGTAGATGAATTGATTCACGAGCAGAAAATCATGTTTGGTTTCTTTTTATGGCTAGTAATTAGCAGGTTGACTACCTCCCACATTGCAATTCTATTTCAAGAATTTGGAGTTATTCAACCCTCAATATCCAGTGACCTATTAAAATAGATATTTAATATGCTAAGCATTCCGTGCTAACTAGCTGTTGTACTGACACTGACACAGAAGTGCTACATATTGCATATTCACTGCTATTTTTTCATTCCTATCATACCTACAGTGTTTTATCAATAAAAAGAAAACTAAAAGACAGTAGAAATAATGGCTAATAGTTATCTTCTTCTTCTTGTATTGATAAATCTGAACATTAAAGACAACAGTATAATTAAATGGCAACTTCTTCTGAGATTAAAGTTTCTACCTTGTGGAAGCACGCCACTCATTAGTCTGTGAGGTCCCTGTAAACTCAAATTCCCAGATCCAGCATTTCCTGCTAAATTTAAACGGGATGCTAGACCAGCGACGGATAATCCTCCACCAGAGCTTAAGCTTCTCCCTATGTTACCGCCACCAACAATGTTCCCCATCGAGCTAGGAATTCGAGATCCTGCATTTCCCAAAATTGGAGATACTCCCATTCCTGTAATAACATTGCAGCTATTAACGCAAAAAGTTGGGGAAATCCCAACCAAACTAGCAAATAAAGAGAGCTACATAAAAGACGTATACCTCCTCTATTTGTAACCCCTGAATGCCCCTGTGAGCTACCATGAGATATCTGCAAGAAAAAAGATAAGATGCATAAGCTAGAGTTCCAAAATCTAATAGAAGTGAAAGAAAAAAACTACTCTATTCAGACACAAGTGTGATTATTGTATAGGACCTCAAGTAAGCACCTGAGAAAGAGCAACTGGAATATTGTTTGATGCAAAACGCCCATTAGAAAGGCTCCCTGTGGGTTGTTGAACAGCACCTGAAGGGACTCCATTCATTGTTGAGTTTCTTGATGTAAGTGTGCCTGGAATGTTGGGGATGTTGAAGCTTCCATGCATGTTATGCAGGCCTTGTATTGATCCTATGAACAAAAATCTTTTAAATTATACAATATAACTAATTCATTAATAAAAGATACAGTTGTGGACACCAGCACAATACACTTACCAGCATGATGATAAACTGGGCTTGCGGAAGCAGATTGAGCAGAAAAAGAGGTTGCAAAAGGTCGACCTGTGGTATCTGGAAGATTTGAATTCGATTCGTTGAGTGCAGACTGCAATCAAAAGTTCGTAAGTAGAGAAAATAAATCTTTTCTATGAAGTGTTTCATGCTTATGGCCTGTGTTGTCATGAAAATTTAAACCTTGACATGTCACATACCCGTAAGTATAAACTAAAGCCTATATGAATAATAGTGTAGAGAATTGCAGCCCTCAGTGACTCAAAAACTCATTAGGTAGGGTAAGCCAGACAAGAGTGGCAAAGAATGGATACATACATAGTCAATTCAAAAGTAAAAATGGAAACGTCTAACCAACCCAGTGCAGTGCCAATGTTATAATGTCGAAAAGGATTACACAAAGAATAGGAAGTACATTGAGTAGGCCAGACATCGTGGAAAATCAAAAGGACTTGCGAGAAAGCATTCCTTCACCAAAAGCTGCGGTTTTGTGTATCGAGTATGACTTTAAAAAAGAGTCTCTGTTTTCGAAGTTGTTCCTCCAACCTCTTAACTGGAAAATAATCAAATATGATTTGATGATAAGAAAGAAATCAAAATTTATAAACACATGAAAAGTTCATAACCTGATTCACGATTTGAGTCAAAGCATGAGCATCTGTTGGTCTCAATAAATAATCAAACATCATTATGCGGTTCTAAATGTAATTTCATACAATTCCCCCATTCTCTCACTACAACAACATTCACATACAATACTTGGTTCCATGGAGAAAAAACTTAGTTTTCCTCCATTTCACAAAAATCACATTGGAGAAAGTATTTGCAAGTGCCACATTTCCATGGTCAAACTACTCTAATGATTGTACTTTTTTTATAACCGAGATGTATGGGCCTCTTAGAGCACCCAACTAATTCCCGGGATAGTGCAGCCCTCCATGCCACACTGACGGGTAAGATATTATTGTTGTAGTGGCCTCAAAGGGAGTTGAACTCGTGACCTCCAACTAAAACAATCTTGCATTCTTCTTTACGGTTGTAAATATAAATTCATAACAATGCGATTTCAATACAAGTGTTAAAAACCATGCAATGACCTATACTTAATCATCATTTTGTACTATATTCAAACAAGGCCAGATGTTCAGTGATAATCATCTGTAGCTAATCAAAAATGTTGAGTTCGCCTTGCATTAAACCAAAACATATTGCACAAAAAATATACATGAAAATACATTTACTGTGAGCTCATTAAAGCATCAAAAAACAAAAGAAAAAAAAATACCCAATTTGCAACAGAGCATGTGAGCTTTCCACGAACGTTGTTTCAGTCGTGAACTATTGAGAACAATAAATCTCAAACTACGAGTGTTGATAATTGACGAAACCCTAATGACCTAAAACAATCATTGTTCTAGAGAGATAAAATACCAATACTTAACAGATCAACTAATGAGTTGAATACTCAGCGACATTCAACGATCCAATGCTATATTGTTTCTAAAAACCCTAATTCGAGATTCATGGCTTGAAAAGTACTAAAATGTGAAGCTCAGAACTCAGATTGAAAAAAAAAAAAAAAAAACATGAAATACAGCTCGGGATCTGAAGGAGAGTGTAGGATCGTTGCGTTTAAAAATATTAAAGAGTGATCTTCGAACAAAAAAGTCTATCAAAATCGACGTACCTTGACGCGAAGAAAGCGGGGGAGTAGTTCAAGCGAACTCTTTGAACGAATGAAAGAACTCGGCTGTGTACTTGGTGGTGTCTCAGAAATAATAAAAGGGTTGATTTGGCTACAATACTTGACGATACGAATTATATTTGTAACGGAGTAGACACGTGTCTACATACTAGTGGTTGTGTATTCCTAGATCTGGCCCATACAAGATCATGGAGTATGCAATGTGATTTTGGCACCCACGGTCATGACCCCAAGTAGGTGCCCAATACCATCTATCATCCAGACGTCGAATAACTGTTATACGGTGTCAATCCCACCGTTCTTTGATGAATGCTATTTTGTTCACTCGCCTTGCATCCGACGTGATCTTGTATGGTACCTTCGAGTTTGGCCTACGACTCGGGCATGGTATTTTAAGGATAAGTTGAGCTCGAGATGTTGGAGGCCTAAGGCGAATTTGTAAAAGCAAACCCTGCCAAAGAAGGTGGACAACGGATGGCGCTATAGTTATTTGATTAACATAATCACCTTTGGATTATGAAATAGGGGGACAAGGAGGAGCACGTATGAATGCCGACCACTACATAAGCCACTAGTGGTCTCGAGAAAAACCGAGCAGCAAATGAGTAACGGATGAGTGACTCTAACTCTCACAGGAGCGTAAGTTATTTGCGCTAATATGCAATCGTTTTCTTAGTAAAACCATAAAGCCAAACTTAATAGCAAGAGTGAAGCTTTCAGAAGTCAACTTACTTAAATGGATCCCTTGGATGGTCAAAAAATAGAGAAAAAAAGGTAAAAATTGATTGGCATTGCAACTCCAGATCAAACTCTTCTTTTGAGTATGATTCGCCCTACATGCTACAGATTCAATGGGTCCCACTATGTTAGTAGTGTTTTATATGTCGCTCTAGCTATGGCATCTTGTTTGGTTCAGCGACTTGGATTTTGCGGCCAACTATCTAGTGATCGAGCGAGTCAGGCACACGTTAAAAAATAATAATTAATATAAATGGTTGAAACGATCGAGTTAATCCAAGTCAAACCAAATCTCCTTGATCGGGGTTAAGTCGATTGAGTTAAATACATGACGTAAAAACAAATTTAAAAGACAATAACAAAATCGAGTTGAGTCGCCCAAGTCAAGGCCAAACCAAACCTAGTAGTGGCTAGAAAGCTTGGTTCATACCGAGTTTAATCCAAGTCTACCGAGTCAGGCTCGACTCGTCCAAGTCAGCAAACCACGAATGTAAATGGACTAGAAGTAATTGACTGATTTTTGTGAAGTTGATTGGCAATGTATTGTTCGTCATTGTTTTGCTTTGTGGAGACGTGAATCCACAAAATCAAACTCCTTGCACGTATTAGTCCATACGTGCCGTCCAGTAGTTTTCTAAAGTGAGATAAAAAACAACCGAGCCCGCCGAACCGACTCAGCAGTATTAGGTCCCTACTATAGTACTCCCTGCAAAACCAAAAAGAAAGAAAAAGCAAGTTCAAGTGAAGAAAAGCCCTAAAAAAAGCGTAGGATTTCTCTAGGGTTTGCATACAGAGAAAATCATGGAGGGAGAAGAAGAAGGAACTGCAACAATGATCGACGACATCTGCTCTAATGGCGTCGACGAAACGCAGCAAAGCAAATCCATCATAAGCACTGAACAGATGGATGTTGAAGCTCACGCGAGTCTTTACAGCGGAAGAACAAAAATCACTAGACTTCTTTTTATAGCCGATCGATGTGGAAACCAAGCGATGCAATTAGACGCGTTACGAATGGCGTATGAAGAGATCAAGAAAGGCGAAAATACTAATTTATTCAGAGATGTTGTACAGAAGATCGATGGGAAATTAGGTCCTGATTATGATATGGATCAAGCTTGGGTTGATAGTGTTGACCGGAAAGCAGAGCTGAGGAAAGAGAAACTCGAGAATGAACTTAATGCTTATAGGGTATGGTTTATTTTTTGATGCTTTGTTGAATTGATTATAGACTTGATGATTTCAGTTCATGTAGTTCTATTTTTGTTGATTTTGAAAGTCATTCTGAGATTTTTTGTTTACTTCAATTGATATTAGTTTACTTCGATAATGGAAGTCTAGATGGAAGCTGATTTTGAGTCTTTGACACCTTCATACAATGAACCTTAAACTAAAGTTGAAGTAGGAATAGATCTTTAGAGAAGTGAAATCTATCTTACGAGGGATTGCGATTTTGCAGACCGGTTATGGTTTATCTTTTTGATGTTGCTGTGGTGTATTGATTCTAGACTCGTTAATAATTTTATTTGTGCGCCGAATTGGAAAGTCATTTTTGAGATTTTGTTTTGTTTCAATTGATATTAGTTTACTTGGATAATGAAAATCTAGATGAAAGTTGATATGACCCCTTCATTCCACTAAGCTTAAACTAAAGTAAAATAGGATTAAATCTGCAGAGGAAGTACAATTTATCTTATGTACACCCCTAAGTATCTGTTAATTGTAACAAGTCCCATTTCTTAATAAGATAGCACACCTATGATGGGAAAATATAATTTTACATAAGAGGTTAATGAAATCTGTAAAAAGCTACTAAATGCTGTTCGTTAGAACTATTGGGACCTCATCAGAAGCTCATATTGAGGATCAAACTCGTCTAATTCATGGTTTAAAAAACTTAAGTTTTGCAAAAGATCCATAAAGTTCCCAAGCTTTGAACATGCTCAAGAGTCAAGGCTCGTAAATACTTGATTAAGGTTGTAGGTTTTTCCAGTAAATTTGATGAATTTTACATATAAAAAAGAAGCTCCTTGCTTACTGTAGTTTCAATATTAGAAGAAGAAGAAGAAGAGAAGAAGAAGAAGAAAAAATAGGCTTCAATACTAGAATAAATTCTGTACTTACTGTAGGTTCTTAATATTTTATCAGGAAATCTCACCTGATGTCAGGTTCATTTGTTTGTAATGCATGTGATTATCCTTATCATGAAAATCTATCAGTTGATATCTGTAGGGGGAACTTCTCATGTTATTCTTTTCATCTGAGAGAAGCTGCAAATAAGGCGGTTTGGATGGTGATATCTTCATAAATCATGAAATAGAGAAAAGTTGACATAAAAAAAATCTTTTCTTTCTCTTTCTCATTTAATTTATCATGACCTTGCATTTTATCTTCAAATATTATTTGGGCAGACAAATTTGATCAAAGAAAGCATCAGAATGGGATACAATGATTTCGGAGATTTTTACTATGCTCATGGGGCACTTGGGGATGCTTTTAAGAATTATGCTCGTACTCGTGATTATTGCACCACATCAAAACACATCATTCAGATGTGTTTGAATGCAATTTTGGTCAGCATTGAGATGGGCCAGTTCGCACATGTTGCAAATTATGTTAATAAAGCAGAGCAAACTCCTGAGGCTCTGGACCCTGTTACAGTTGCAAAACTGCGTTGTGCAGCAGGATTGGCACACCTGGAGAGTAAAAAGTATAAACTTGCCGCTCGCAAGGTTTGTTGTCAAATCTATTTTTGTCTTTCTTGTTGTGACTATATTGATATGTTTAAGGCGCTTACCATTTACCAACACGAGTTCTTTAATGGGTAAAGTAGTGAACTGATAAAAGAAGAGTAGGCTATTGACCTAAAATTATTTGATATGTTCATGGTGTTATTTGTCTTTTTTTCTACTTCTTGCAATTTCCTCATTTTAGTCATAATCATTTCATTTATTTAAGAGTTTAGAATATTGGGTAAAGGTAAAATAAGGGAGAAAAAGTTGAAAATGTGCAGAGGACATAAGCTCTATACTTATTCCCTGAAAAACTGATTAGAACTTATATAGCATGGATAAATGTTTGAAGTCTGCGAAGTGCTCACCAGACCAAGAGTGTTATCAAATCTATAGGGTCTAAGAAATCTCTTTGACCAGCATTTTGGGGGACTGAGAATCACCTTCCATCTAAAGTGAGCGTCTATAACAAGAAGTGATCATTTAATCTTTATCCATAACCCATTTCAATAATGTGAGAACTTCTTATTATTTGAATTCTTTGGGGGGAACATTAATCCTTTAGTCATGGGACCTCAATCCCATCTAGCTGATATTTCTTAGGGTGTACTTACCAAAGTTTACTTTATTTGTTCCGTAGCTCTCATTTTTCGTCCTTAATCATTCTATCAGTTTTACCATACTCATTGAAAGATCGCTTTACAACAACATGAGAACCATTCTCAGTATGTTAAAACTCCTCAAGTTGAGTTCATCTTATCAGAACAAGTACTTCTGTGAGTACATACATAGGGTGAAGCACCGTATATCCCATTAGTTGAGCATTATGTGTGGCCTCCATGCTCTCCAGTATTTAATTACTAGGATGAGCAATAGATAGAGAGGTCAGGTGGATGGGTTTCAGGATTACAGGCGTAGGAAAGGGGTTGACGCTAGGTTATTTTGTCTTCTCACGTGAGGGTTATTTATTTGGATTTTGGGAATCTCTTGGGTTTCTTTATTATAAGAGGACTTCTTATTGCATTGGGTTTAGGATTTTATTTAGGATGATTTCCTTTGCATTGGGTTTAGGATTTTCTTCTTCTTCTTTTTATTGATTGGTTGATTGAAATTGATTTTTCTCTTGTATCTTCCTTCTTGGTTCTACACCATCTATTAGATTACTAGATTACTTCATACACAGCTACCAAAGCCTCTATAATGTCTGTTTCCATGTCTATTAGATGTCACTTTTTGGCATGTTGATGAAGTGAATGTAGTTAATCCATACTAGAGAAGTTCAATCGAGGAATTTTATGTTGTCCCTTTTGGTGTCTCAATTTTGTGACCAGTTTCCATTTTTCTTAGTAGATACGACATGGTTCATAAGGAGTTAGGAGTCTATGGGCTACTTGCATGCTCTGTGCGAATTGATTTGTACAGATACTTGATTTCAATGTTCTGCAAAATTAGGTCGATTTTGTTGCTCATTTCTAATTGCTTTGATATTTCACCATAGCATTTATTTTCTTCTCTCGATGTACAGTTCTTGGAAACAGGCATAGAATTGGGGAATAATTACACAGAAGTGATTGCACCCCAAGATGTTGCGACATATGGTGGACTTTGTGCCCTTGCCAGTTTTGACAGGACAGAGTTAAAGGCACGTATCTAATCTTGTTTTAAAATTGTAATGTTTTAGTTTTTACACTTACAGGTGAGACATCAGACCTAGTTATATTTGCCTCTGTTAATTTGTTTTGCAGAACAAGGTGATAGACAATTTCAACTTTCGAAATTTCTTAGAGCTAGTACCTGAAGTAAGGGAGATTATTAATGATTTCTATTCAAGGTAAAGTAATACGGGTTCTGATGGTGATTTAATGCTCCTTAGTCTGTATATTCTTATTTCCTGTCATGACCTTTATTATGACCTGTGTTGCTCAGATGTATCATTGTCTCTGAAAGGAAAAACAGGAGATCGATGCCATTTTCGATGAGTACTATTTTTGGATTTGTTATATTGTCATTAGCTTATCATAGTGTATGCAACTTGCTTGCAGCTAGATAATTATGCTTGTTATTCGACCTTACAGTAGTTCACTCCCAAATAACTGCTTATACATGAAGTTGTTGCGTCAAAGATTAATAAGCATAATGACATATTTATGTATCCTCTTCATGTGGACATTGGTGCGTCTAAGCACGAGTAGCTGTTTTCAATTGAATTCACCATAGTCTAGACAACATGAAAAGAGGAAAATAGCAATTACACAGATGCTATAGGTTTAGCTCGTGTAAGAGAAAGCATCAAAATACTTTATTATTATTTTTTTATTGTTATGGTGTTGGTTATGCATATTCGTGAGGAATCCTCTTCATCGCTACTGAACGTGTTATCCCGTTCCCTACCAAATGTATCTTTATAAGTTAGCACTAACAACAGATGGTTGTTTTGAATTGTCACTCTTTTTCTTCATAATATACCTTAACACTGTTTTGTGTTAATAGTAATCAGAAAAGGTAAAATGTCTATAACATCTTTGGGGGATCTAATTCTTGCACTTTTTCCATATTCACTCTTCACAACCGATATATTAGTCGAGTTGCCACTTCCAACTGCTTCCCACAATCTGCCATGATCTCAACTCCTGCACCATAATATTAGCCTTTCCTAGTGTTTTATTGAAGTAGCTACTTGATTTTGCAATCATCTGCCTGTTTCTAACATGAACACTACTTTCCTTGATTGGCAGGTATAAGACCTTTAGCCCACTATGATAAACATATCTTTTCTGTTGTAGATGTAATTCTATTTCAGTCTTTTACCGTGATATTTTTTCTTCTTTGCAGCCGTTATGCTTCTTGCCTCGAGTATCTTGAAAAGCTCAAGGACAATGTGTTACTTGACATCCATTTATATGATCATGTTGAGGCACTGTACAGTCAAATCCGCCACAAAGCCCTCATCCAATATACTCACCCGTTTGTTTCCGTTGATCTTCGTATGATGGCCAGTGCCTTTAAAACGGATGTTGCAGGGCTAGAGAAAGAACTAGAGGCTTTGATTACTGACAACCAGATCCAGGTATGTTTAGACTAATCTTTTCCAATTCTCTTTGCTTCTCAAACCTTAATTTGACATTGGGTGTTGAAAAATGGTTTTTGACAAAAATAAATAAATTATAGAGAGAATTTTTAGGCTTGTTTCAAGCAGTTTCCCTTCATTCCTTTTGTTTAACTATGGCCCCTTCTTAATTTATATGCTGGTCAAACCTACAGGCGCGGATTGACTCGCACAATAAAATACTGTATGCACGACATGCCGATCAAAGGAATTCGACTTTCCAGCGCGTTTTACAGATGGGTGGCGAATTTGATCGTGATGTTAAGGCAATGCTGCTGAGAGCCAATCTTCTGAAGCATGAATACAACCTTAGGCAATCAAGAAAACCTTAAAACTCTATCACTGTTTGGAGATCCAAGTACATTTCCATTTGCTAAACATGTGAGGCTTTTGTGGTTCAAAACCCTAACAGAAAGTTGCGTGTACCCTTGCTGTGCACATAGGAGATGATGGCTTCCATCTGCTATCTGATTGTTGAGGTAATGTTTATAATCAGGTTCTTTTGTTCATTGTAAGTCGCACTTTCCGTGCTATGCTATAGTGTCGTAGAGGTCAAATTTAAGACTTGATGAAAGGATCTAAATTCTGCTCTTTTCAAGTTTCCTGGAGTCCTACCATCGCTACCTCTCTCTCTCTCTCTCTCTCTCTCTCTCTCTCTCTCGCTCTCTCTCTCTCTCTCTCTTTCTTCGTGTTTTTTTTTTCCTGGTTTTTGTAGCATCACTCGTTGCTCTTATCAGTAGATTATGACCAATCTAGATTACCAATCGTTTTCTTTTGGTATTGTATGAAAATTATGAAGGGAGCTTTTACTTGCACACCACTTCTTTTCTTTTAACACCGCTTATTATTATATTCCCTTTGCATATGAGACCCAAATGGAGATGGTACAAGGTTTAATTTTATTTGTGACGATGATCTACTTCATCGTCCCCCAAAATCAAATTAGTCCAAGACTCTTATCTCCCTCAAAAGTTAGTTGTAAAATAAGTGGTTCAAAGAACTTATAGTTTTACCAGCTTTCATGGGGTTAAAACTTCAGTAACACCCAACTTGTTACACTCTGTTTACACCTTATACGTGGGCATCCACATAAAGATTACTGATTTTCTGTTGGGATCAGTCGTTGGACAATCTTTATGTGGATCCTCATGTGTAAGGTGTTACTTTTTGGAGATAAGTAGGCTTTGGTTGGGTCCAGCTGGCTTCCGTAGTTACTTTTTGGACATTAGTAGTAGTGAAGGAGCTATTGTTTGTCTTATTCTTACACTCCACTTACACTCACCAATAAGGATAGTTTAGAAATGATCCCATTTTTGTGAGGATGATCTCCTCAACACGTGGGTCTTACAAGCTGGTTTTTAAAAATTGTATATGTAATGTTAATATAGAAAATTTAGGATGTTACTCAACTGATAAAATTTGGACTAATCAGAAAATTAAGACTAACTAATCACCCAATTGTGGAAATTTACGCACATTCATGATATGTGTAAATTCAACTACCTTGAATCTAAATCAAGTCCTTGATCAAATCATAATTGAAAGACTAGGAAAATAGAAAAGAGAAAAATTGGCCCCAGGCTCAATTTCAGTCTGATCAGAGTTTAGATCTTCTTCAGTTGTTTTCTCAGCCTTTCCAATATTTTATCTAGTTGATTGGTGGTCCAGACAAAATCCAGTACCCACCTAGACACAGAACTCGAACGACTTCGATCTATCTGCATCACAATTAAAAACCATCAATCAAAAATCTAATCACAATTAAAAACCATCAATCAAAAATCTAATGGTTTGTTTGGAAGGGGCATTTTAAAGTAGGGATTTAGTGGGGACTAGGGATTCATGTTTCCTTGGCATGTTTAGCTGCTAAGAATCTCTGGAAACTTATTTTCTAGGGAAATGTGTTTTCCAGCAAATCTCTGTTTTAGAGTACCACCTCCCCCCTTAGAATTTACTAGAATTCTAAACTAAAGATTCACTATATATTCATCCAATTTAATGCAAATTACACCTCACAAAATTAAAATAACAAAATAAAGATTTTTCTTGGATTTTAAATGGCAGCCAAACAAACTAAATGATTCAAGCTTCCAAGGATTCATGAATCCATGGATTCTTTTATGGTTGCCAAACAAACTAAAGGATTCATGTTTTCAAAGACTCATGTTTTCTCTACATCCAAACACACTATAAGTTTAGCGTAAGTAGAAAATGTGGTCCATATCACATTACTACTCAATAGCATTAGTTACCAAATGTAGACATAATATTTGGAATTAGTGCTAGTAGCTTGTACCGTTTTGTCCCCATTGAATTAGGCATCTAGGGTTTGTTCACCCACGTTGTATTTTGTGTTATTTATTTATTTATTTGATCAACTCAACATAAAATACAAGCATTTTAGTTAGGGCTTTTATTTTTATTTTTGATCGAACAGTAAGATGGATCGGTAGTTAGTTAATTGGTAGCTGTGAAAGGTTTTGAACTCCCTAAGACCTTATCATTTTTAGTGAGAGGCGTCTACAGTGTACATATAACCCTATTTTTTAAGACTAATTAGATGATTAGTCTTCTAGTGTTTTCTAAACTTTAGATA
>MVGT01001064.1:1614650-1750148 GCA_002174775.1 Macleaya cordata | reverse complement strand
AAAAAAAAACTCCATTCACGAAGCGAATGCAAATATTACATGAAAATAAACTATGCAAACTATACATTGCATATGCAAGTTATAATTTGCTTTATCGCAAGCAGTTCAGGGTTTTCATAGTCTAATTATAAAGATTTTTTTGTTTTGAATTTGGTATTGTTGTCTTATTTTGAGGATTTTGAAAAATGCTTTCCAGAAAATTAAATTTGGTCAAAATCCGAATTGTAGATTAAAATTTATCAGCATTATTAATTTTGAAAAATATTATTTTCTCTCTCCACCACATCATCACTCCCTAAAAGCAAAAATAATTATAAGTCTATGCTTTTAGCAAGGGAAGGGTAGTTTAGGTAGCAAAATTTTATAGTTTTTAAAAGAAAAAAAGGAGCTAACAACCGTGCTTACCAAACACTAAAAAGTAGGGGTCCTCTGCGTAAAACCAGTGGAAAAAAAGGGTTTTTAGCCCAATATTGTGAAAAAATTAAGGGAGAGTTAACGTACAAACAACCAATATGAGTTTATTTTAGTACATTTAATCTACCAAATAGTATATGAATCTTTTTAATCCATCAAATAATATATGAATTTTTATAATCCAAAAATAAAGTTTGGACATATTTACCCTCTAACTAAACTCAAAGTAATCCTTAACTATAGGTGCATGTTTTTGGCACCAACTACTTCTTTTTTAATTTTATTTTAATATAACTTTAAAAATACAAATCAATTTTTCACAAAATTTATATTTAAAAAACATTCTTCGAGATCTTCGAAATGAGACTAGACAACAATACTTTTTTCTAAAAAAAATTATTTTTCTATGAAATTTTTTTTGTGTAACATAAACCTATGTTTTTAACTAATTTTTATCTAGGTTGCATCCAAATTTGAATTTCGCATGCTTCAAAATCAAGTAGCATCAGAAGAAGAAGTGAAGATCTCGACCATTACTTTTCAAACATATAAATTTAGTAAAAATCAGTTACTAAACACAGTGTGCAAAAATATTTTTAATAAGGATAATGCTAAACTTACAGCAAGATCTTACATAATTTCTTACCGAAAGTTAATCCGACAGTGGAATTGTTTTTCACATACCCTCTTAATTCGCGTCCATTCCAAAGTAATATGCGTCCACCGTCGATTCTGCCTTCGGTAGAAAATTTTGTAAGCTTTTCGGTAAGCCTAGCATCACCGTTTTAATAAACAGAGAACTACTACAATTTAGTACCTTTTATCTAGATTGCATCCTAATTTAAATTTGCGAGTCTCAAAACTAAGTAACATCAAAAGAAATGAAGATCTCGAAGAATGCTTTTCAAATATATAAATTTCGTCAAAATCTGTTACTCAAAACAGTAGGCAAAAATATTTTTGCATAAATTTTATAATTTTTTTTCTAAAAATATTCTTGTCTAGTTTAGTTTTGAAGATCTAGAAATGTGTTTTCTAAATGTATGAATTTTGTCAAAATCCGCGTTTTAGTTTAAGAGATAACATTTTGAAGTTTAAAACCAAAAAAATAACTAACTCTCTTTATTATAGTTATATCTATATAAGTTAGAAAAAGAAAAAAAAAAGGTGATTAAAAAAAAGAATAAGGGTTGAAAAAAGAACACTAAGAAACAAGAAATGGATTAAACAAACTTAGAACATTTTCCAGAAAACTTATTTTAAAGAATGTATGCTCTAAAGTTTTCATGACAACCAATCTGACAATAAAAGTCCATTTTTTTTTTCTTATTCTTCTCTTTTTGTATTCAATACTCATTTATATAGAGCTGACAAGAATGAGATGGACAAAATATAACCTTTTCCAAGGGAACACATTTTGTCACCTGTAATTTGGAAAGAGTTACTGATCCTGTAGTCATTCCTATAAAAAGAAAACAAAAATAATCCTGTAAGCAAAAGAAAACATTAACATCCATGACTAATTAATACCGAACCTTCTCCTTATGCAACCACCTAATGTAACATTGCGCGGATGCGTAAATCTCAATCACATCCACACAAAGAAATCGAAGGGTTCTTCATTAATTCTTTTCTCAAAAGAAAACATATACATCCATGAGTAAGTTTAATTTTTCTATAGTGAGCTCCTTATATAGATAACTCCCCTCAAAATATCTAAAACTTACTAAAATACCACAAATTAGCTACTCAACTTGACTCTTTCTACACATAAATAAAATCTAAAATAACAGTTTTAAGATCCCTAAATTACTACCCTACAATCTACATGAAAATAATTATAAAAGTCTAGAAGAAGAAGAAACCGAAAATCAACTAAAATAGAATAAGGACCAGGTTAAGTCCTGGGACCCATAAACACCAGCAGATATCCTCCTGCGTTCGCATCACGACCAACCAATCATCCCAAAGAACCGGAAGCATGTAGTGTTTCACAAAAATCCGAAGCTGCAGCCCAGATGTTCTTGGCAGATAAGAAAGAGATGCTGCTGCATGACAGCTAGAGATGGGTAATGTGGGAGGGACAAGCGGTAGTAGCATGTGTGAGACGAGGGAAGGTGATAATGAGAGACTGATGTCTTGTAGATGTACAGACGAGATGGCAGACCAGAAAAACCATTTACTGGAAGGTACTTCACCGAGGTCCAAAAGAAAAGAAGCTCCCTTTGCTGCTCCAAGGACATACCCTCAACAACCTGAAATAGTTTCAGTAGATTAATAAGTAATATATAGATCACACAGCATCCATAATGAGCCCAATTTTGTTCACCCATTCCTAACGTTGGTGAACAAAACCCACAACTTTGATCAAAATGAACTAACAAAGCTATAAAAAGAACCAAATCAAAGTTGTGCCTTTTGTTCACCAACGTTAAGAGTGTGGGTAAACAAGATCACACTCCACCAACTATTGATTTATAAAATTGTTTTTGGGGTTCATCTAGCTTTTTTTTTTGACACGTATTCACGTAAGAAATGCTTGAAAGTTACTGACGATAGTATGAGACAGTATGATCTCCAATGCAAGCCAAAAGAATAAACAAGATATTAATGCAAAAACATCATACAGCTGACTTGAGACCCAAGCCCTATCATTGAACCATTGACAGCTAAAAAACATATTATATAACTGAAAGTTGATCGTGCGTTCAGCCATCTTCTTCATCATAATTGAGGTTGTTGTCAATTCAATCTTGATTTCTCTTTTCCCTAGTATGCTACCTCATTTCAATACGTATGAGAGAAGGAAATAAAGCTTCTAAATGACTAATGTTATTGATTCTCCAGGGATTTATGCCATTAAATTTTGTCATCTAAAGTTTCTACCATATTAACAGAGACAAATAATAATCTATAATTTATGAGTTGAACCTGTCTTAGAATTTCCCCAATTCAAAATAAGGGATGAAAGCACAGCAAAAAGTTGAAGAAAAATGCTTCAGGTTCTTCACTTTTACAAGTATCTTCTGAACCAGTTTTACCTTGTGACCCAAGAAAATAGTAAACCAATCATCTTTATGTAATTCAAAGAAAGTCATAAACAGAACTGATAATTTAACCACAAGATCATCAAAACTCAAAAAACAATCAAACATCGAGAACTGAAAGAGAAATCTAGGAGAAAAAAAAGGAAATAATCCATAATCCAGAGATGATGTAAAATTCCAAAGATGAAGTTTCTACTCACAAAGCAACCCATAAAAAAATTAAGGCTAAGATTGCAAGATTTGTGGAATTCATAAAGTGGTCAAGAACATACCTTCCAAAACCAGCAGATTTGGTCATCAGTTTCTTTGTAGTCATTGTAGTCAGTGTGTGCTTTCCAATCCTTTACACATATAGCTTTATCGCTTCCGAGCAACATACGGTCAAGATCTTTGTGCTCCAAACTTTGGAAAAAGATTTTCTGGAGCCTTCGTTTACAGAGAATATCTCCAAAACCACGGGTAAAATAGGATACCTTTTCAGAGATAGATTTGACAAAGCACTGCTGAATAAGAAGATGTACATATTCTTCTCTGTTCTTGCTATTCACAACCAAGGTGTTCCCTCCAGGGCACAGCTCCACAACTTTCCTGGATCCAAACTCCTCAATTTCCTTGACAAATGTCAATCCCATAGCATCTGAATCCATAAAATCAGCATCCATCTCCAAAATCTTTTTGCAGCTATTGTACAAGCATGGATCTGCGTAGCGTATATCTTCCAAAGAAATTCTCTCTCCAGATAATTGCAAGAAAAACACGCGATCAAATGCAATGCCTACTTGCACTTCATGCATCAAGGCTAAAGCGATCACTTGACCACAGAAGCCAAAATAGTTAAGGTGGAGAGGATCCACTTTTGCTGCAAATAAATATAATGGCATTAGAGAAGCAAAACTGTTTTGTGCTATACCAGAAAAAATAGAAAGAAGATGGAAGAAAACACCAAAACTTATAAAAATAACCAAACCAACATAAACACCCATTAGAAACATGTTTAACGAAAAATGGTACTTTGAATAGCTAAAATCGGAAAGGCTTTTCTTATAAATGTGTTAAAAATAGATGTAAACAGGGCCATGGTTCAAATCAGATCTGAAACCAGTTAACAATTATAAAGATCTCTAATCTTAAGTTCCACTTCTTGAAGATAGTATTCTTGACCCTGGTATATTCATTTCTTTCAGTTTTTTGCTTTCACAAAGCGCATCTTAAGCTCAAGGGGAGAATTTTCCACAAAAGGTGGCCCGTGGAGAAGAAAGATAACATTGGGGGAACTCCCTACTACTGATATATCATTGAGATCTCAAAACAGCCATGTACACCTGTGAGAACCCAAGAAAATGAACTCTTCAGATTGTTTTGAAGGATGGATACTGAGAAAGCACCAGCTATTGAGTCAGACAGCAATGATGTCCAAGTCCCAGATAACAAGCACACAGAGTGTTGAGGGATGGAAGGGAGCAGTAACCACAGTCTGTACTACCCCAAAATTTACTGTTTGACCATTAACCCTATTTACCATGTCTCAAAGCAATATAACTATGTAACTTTTGCTTCTACATTGAAATCCTTCAAACCTCTGAGATATACCGTTGCAAGATTTTCAAATTCATGTTGCCTTTAACCTCACTCTTGATTTTTTTTTTCTTTTCTATTTTTGTTATTCAATCCTTTTTTTTTTCTCCGGTTCTAAACTTTACCCTTGATATCCTTTCAGTGATCTAATTTGACCCCTAGTTAAGGTTGCAGTCCAGAATATTTTGAATGTTTTGTTCTTGTTTTAGTGGTGATATGAACAAGATAGTTCTGTTCTTATCTATATGTTATTGGTACTCTTCATGTATCAATTGAAAAATGTTTTTAGAATGCTTCTGTTGAAAAGTTGTTTTTCTAGCTGACTGAAACATTCATTCAAAATGAATCTTAAATATTGTTAAGAAAAGAGTCTTAGTTTGCAGTTGTCCTAATTATGCTATCATTTTATGAGTTTAATTGAATGATATAAAGTAATAGACTAATAGGTTCCTTATCCAAATTTCTATAGTCAAATTCTCAAGCTCAGCTGCAAGTGTTTATCTCAGTAACAATTTGTTTTAACTCCACAAAGACTTCAGCAGAACTACAAAAAGAAATAAAGAAAAGCACATGTGGAAAACCAAATAAATGTGAAATCCAACCTGGATTTGGAAAGAACCTCCGACGGTCATGTGGACATGCTAGAAAAAGGGGGTTTTGTGGATTGAATAGTTCTTGGCATACCAAGAAAAGCCACTCCCGCAAGACACCATGACCTGTAGCTACCTCATTTTTGAACTCCACGAAAATTCCATTATGTATTGATTTAGGGTTTGCATGAGCAATCTGCTCAAATGATTCTGTCAATAACTGTGACCTGTCGATGAGCATTTTGTGCAGCTTTTTATGGTCCTCCTTCTCCTCCTCAGGGAACATCGTCATCACCATCAAATGCCTTCTAGTTTCAAAATCCAAAACATTCTTATATTTAAGAAGCCACTGATGATCATCACTCCTCTTTGAGTACATGAAAAGTATATCCAATGAAAACTGGTTCGACCGCAAACCAGAGGAAATCTTTTCTTCTGCACCTTGATAAAGTTTAGAGATGGTGTTCAATTCCTTCAAAACATAAAGATAATAAGACCACTCATGATTAAATTCCCATGCACCTTTTGCCTTGTTAATATTGTCCTTCATCCTGCTCATGCATCGATTGATTTCTAGCAGCAAATCATCGAAAACAAATTCTCCAAACCATTTAATCTCAAACAAATAACAAGGATGATGCTCATCAAACTTCTCATCCAAACACAGTGGAAGTGAATGACCCTTGGATCTCACATAATCCTCAATTGCCCTACACATATGGAGTGAAAATATAGCGAATTCACGGATATCACTCTCGAAACTTAATCCTAAACAAGTCGAGGATTCCGACGTCTTGATTGAATATAAACCATTTAGCAACTTTACTGACAATTCTCTAACAAATGGGAAAAAAATTTCAATTATTTGCAATGGGTGAAAGTTACCGAAATATCTTGACCTCTTTGCAAAAACAATTGATTTCAGTAAGTATTCAAGAGTTTCACGGCAAGAGGAGTATAAGGGTTCATCTTCATCATAAAGATCATCACTAGTTACACGAAGAAAAAGACAGATATGTGAAACTATTAGGGCACATTGATTTTGTATGTATCTAGTAGGTAAGAAGCCAATTTCAGGTTTAAGAAAGAGCCGAATTGATTCCTCACCAATATCTTTATAACTTTTGATGGGAGAGTTGAACAATCTGGCTAAAGCTTCAGACCCACTAAATATGTAAAAAAGTTGAAGATGCTCCATAGATTTCTTCCTACTGTCTCTAGGAATCATCCTCAAGAATTCTTTGACGCACCCTACAATATCTTCTCTCAAGGAGGAGGAGGAGGAGGAGGAGAAGGAGGAGGAGGATTCTTCATCAGAATCACCACCTATAAGACCGAGTCGGCGATATACAGAGGACACCATATCGTTAAGGGCTTTTTTTGTTTGGTGATGCCCCTTGATTAATCCAGCCATTAATGGAAGCCGAAATCGTTCTCGATTGAACACTCTCCTGAAGATATATATCAGGAATTTTTACTCAAATTCTGATCAAACTACTTTCTGAAAGTTCATGAGCGACACCATCTATATCTTATATTCCTACTAAAACCAACAAGGATCGGGATTCTCCTAAAAATTTTCTAATTTAGTTTCTCCTCGAATTTGATTTGGAATAAGAAACCTATAATAATTCAAAAGTTTTTTTCTAAAAAAAAAATACCCAACGTGTCCCAAGGCCTTAAAAACCATATAAGTAGCCGATTTTGGTCTCTTCTTGTTCTTGGTTAGTGGACGGTCAGGATATTTCTAAAAGAAATCTAAAATAATGTAAGGCTAACATTTAATTTGATTTTAAAAAAAAATTAGTCAGGCGGGGGTGGGGAGGGTCGTCTGACTTCAGACGCCCTACCCCAGGGTCGTCTGACATCAGACGCCCACCCCTTGGGTCGTCTGATGTCAGACGCCCCTCCCCCCAGCCGCCCCATCTTCACACGCTCCCCCTTCACCCATCCCAGTTCAAACGCCCCCCCTCTCTACCCGTCTGACTAACAAATTTGTAAACTCATTTGCATGTTGCTAAATTTGGCTGGCGAAGGAGACTTATAGGGTCCATTTGCATATTTACAAGTCCCCACTATGGATGCCCTAGAACCTTCATTTTTTCTCAAACCTTAGGTTTCAGTTGGGCCGGTCGAACCCGTCCAAGCTTTGGGCTTGTGCTCAGACATTTTTTTACGGGACAATTAGCAATATACCATTATACCCCCAAAATATTAATTGCTGCGATATACCCATTGAAATTAGTGATATAAACCTAAGTTTTTTTTTTTTGATACGAGGGACTATTGCCCGAATTACAATGACAAGACGAAGATACACCACTAAGGCTTTGCTTGGTACACCGTGAATATTCGCAAATGTGAAAATTTACAGTTTATCATGTGTTTGTAGATGATTGATGAGCATCTAAGAACAACTATTTGGTAGGATTTGCAATGAGCTTACAAAATAAATAATCTAAAAATTTTTTATTTATTTTTTTCTAATTTATAGAATTTTAATTAGCACCTACCAGAATCGTGAATTTTCGCATTTGCGAATATTCATAGTGTACCAAGCAGGACCTAAGACGCTAATCACTAGCAATGAGTGTGTAAGAAGCGCAGAGACACCGCCAAGATCATTAAAGGAGTCGCCACCACGGACAAAGAGAAATCATCACTACGAACGAAGAGAAATCCGCCATCACTGCTGAAGAGAAGCTACTAACTCCAACATAATTAATTACATGGGCCAAACTTTGTGGCAATACCACAGCCTGCAAGGTGAAGGTCTGTCAAAAGGGTCGTTAAGTGACCACTTGCACAACACATAATGGATTATTTTACTAAAATACTCTTATTAGGGATAATTAGCGATGTACTCTTAAAAAATTAATTATATTCGTAATATACCCCCAGTTTAATTTAATTAGGGATATAACCCCTAGTTCACAGTTTTAATTAGGGCATATCACCAATTATCCCTAATTAGGGTATTTTAGTAAAATAATCTATCACGTGTTGTGCACGTAGTCACTTAACGACCCTTTTGACATAAACCATGAACTTGAGGGTATATCTCTAATTTCAATTAAAATGAGGGTATATCGCAAAAGCAATTAATTTTTTAGGGGTATATCACTAATTGTCCCATCGAGACCAACTTAAAGTTGGGTTGGTCAAAGGTTATTTTTAATAGATGTTTAACATGGACTGTAGATATTTATCTTTTAAATTATTTTTTAAGAGATTGTAAAAGGACGAATAAGATTATCTTTTAATTGTAGACCGCTCTATTTTATAATAGAGACTAGCATTAACCCATGCCTTCAACACAAACGTAATTCACCGCAAGTTTTTTGTCATCTAAAATCTGATTGAGCATCTATTAGTATGTGTTTTTATGCATTCGACACATATCAACATACCTTCAGC
Organism: Macleaya cordata; assembly: GCA_002174775.1. NCBI lineage: Eukaryota > Viridiplantae > Streptophyta > Magnoliopsida > Ranunculales > Papaveraceae > Macleaya > Macleaya cordata. The sequence continues at coordinate 1,741,105 of MVGT01001064.1, read as the reverse complement.
CACCGACCGTGTGTCATCTGCATCGTGCTTGTACTTAATACTCAAAATATATATTTTTTATCTTTTTTAAGTTAGGTATTGGTGACTGAACACATTTTGAAGATCTTCGCAAATTAAATATTTTTTAAAAGTATAAATTTTATCAAAAAATAATTTGTAATAAAAGTTACGAAGTTTTTAATTTTAAAAAATTAAAATGGACAAACTTATCTCTTCTCCACATACACAACATTTTTTATGTACAAAGACATACTAATTATATGCCTTTAAATACGAGGAGAGATATTGCAACATATCTAATTGTGACACTATTGCAATACACTTTTTATAGGACCTACATAGAAATGATTCAAAGGCTGATTTTTTAGCTGGGATGTTCTCCTCATTATGTAGATCATTATATCATAAAATCAACCCCTTGTAAAAGTTTTAAACCCATCAAAAGTTTATCAGAAATCAAAGGTCTAAAAAATGCTTAAAATTTGTCAAAATTTTATAGGTTGATTTGAAGGTGTTATAAGTTATAGAATTGGTTGATTCCCGAATATGATGATTTAAATGGCATGAAGAAAAACCTCACAAAAAATCAGCCCTTGAATCATTTCTATGTGGGCCCTATAAAAATGTGTTGCAATAGTATCACAATAAGGTATGTCGCAATATCCCTTCTCTTTAAATACTTGTTATTCACCAAATCTATATATCTATACTACCCGCCCCCTACCCAATGCCCTACATGCTTATGGCGGGTTGGCTTTCTCCCAATAAATTCACTTTGCACGTGAGTTGGTAAATTATGCGGAGCGTTATTTGGTTAACCCCATTTATAAACTCACTTTACTCCCTCACACGCACTATGCATGTATGAGTTGGCATATTATACAGTTTGTTATTTGGTTAACCCCTTCAAAAATTCACTTTACCCTCTCACATGCACGTATGAGTTGAGAAATCATGATGCTTGTTATATTTAAATGCATTGGTTACTTGCATGCAAGCGTTGCATGTGGGAGATAAGGTTCATTAATACTTTGTTCGTAGTTTATTAGATCACGGTTCTATTAACGATAAACTATAATGCATTGGTTAATTGTGTGATATATCTCTATCACCAGAGTGTTGACTCCTAAGTCCATTGATGTAACAAGTTAACATCGAACTAGTCAGTATGGAAATTTGTTATTTCATGTCACTGAACAACTAAAATTCTATGGAGACTGTTGTTGCCACTACAAAAATAACAGATTTTTGCTACAGCGTTTTTGTGATGGCTTGAAAAAACCGTAGCAAATAGAGGGTCAGTTGCTACGGGTTATAGAAACCGTAGCTAAAACAGAGGTTTTACTACGCCCTAGTCATTCTTTTGCTACGACTTAATGTGTAACAAGTAAAGTTACCAACTTTAAATTTTTTTGAAGGATAGATAGGTCTTTTGTGTCGACTTCAATTCCGTAGCAGATAACACTCAAGTGCTACGATTTTTTAAAAATTTGGCCGTAGCAATTAAGTAAAATATTTTACCCGGAGATTAGTTCACTCGATCTTGCAGCGCGAAAATTTTCGCGCAAATATTTTCGGTAGTAGCGACGGCCCAGTCCATCTCAAAAGGCCAAAAATGTTGACCCTAATACCCTATTCATAACGACCAGCAATCACCTCCCTTTCTTTCTTTCTTTTGGGTAACCCTAGCTCCACCATACTTGAGAGAATTGCTCCAGCTCCCTTTTATGTGTTTGTAGATGAGAAAGGGCTCTCTTCTCCTCTCATTCTCACCCTCTCAAGCAAAAGAAAAAAACAAGTTAAAGCCCTCCTCAACTGGATGTGAAATTTACAGGTGCGTCTTTCTCTCTCTCTCGCGTCTCTCTCTAACACTTTCGTTTTTTTTTCTTTTGGTAACCCTAGCTAAACCAGACGAACAAAGAACACCAGCTCCCTTTCTCTGTTCGTTGAGTGAGAAAGGGCTCTTTGCTACGGCTATTTCTCCTCTCATTCTAACCCTCTCAACAAATCGAAGCCCCCTCAACTGGATCTATTTCAGGTGCGTCTCTCTCTCTCTCTCTTTACAGTCTACTTGTGGGATTTTTCAGTTCCTGCTTAGTTTTTCAGTCAAATTTGTTATTTTGGTTCTGTTGGGTTTGAGAGTCATTCAACACCATATTTCAGTAATTTCTCTTTGGGGTTTTGAAATTATGATTAGGGTTTTTAGCTTTGAATTGCTAAATTTTAAAGAAGACTATTGTTTTTGGGATTATGTGTCTATCATTCTCTCTATCTCTAAAAGAATACTTTCTCTCTCAGATTTCTGTGTCAACGAGGAAACTATCGGTAAAGCTAGCACAGGTACGGCTTCTTCTCAGGCCTTTTTTTTCATCTTTAATTTCGTTCAATTTCCCTTTTACATTTGATCTAGAGCTGCTTGTTTTTTGTATTTTTTTTTAAATCAGATCTTTAGCAGTCATTTTTTATTATTTAAAGAGTTCTTTAGCAGTGATTTTATTTTTTTTAAACAGATCTTTAGCTAGGGTTTCTTCTTTTTAAATCAGATCTTTAGCTAGGGTTTCTTTGGCAGTGATTTTAGTTGTTTCTGCAAATATCTTGTTGATTTTTACTGGACTCAAGTTCTATGGTTCATGGATATCTCATTCTGTGTTTCCAATCCGTAAATTTGTCTACTTGTTATTTGGTCAAAAACTTAGTCTCTCTCTAAAATAGCGGCCTCCATTAACTGATCTTGTGAGGAACACAAAAAATGGATTAAACTTAGAAATTGGGGATTAATTTTTTCAGATCGCCAAAACCAAATACTAAACATTAGTTCTTTCTTATCCATTCTTCTTTCCTCCACTGTTCTCCCTTCCACATATGGTCATTGTGTTATTTTTCAGTGCCTAACTATTGACCAAAGAGCCATGTATGTACTGCTTATCCTTATCTTCTACAGGGCATGGTTATATTTTAGTAGTGATTGCTAGTTATTGAGCAGGCAGGTGAAGAAAAAAACTAAAACTTTTTAAGATACTCATGTTTCCTCTTCATAATTTTCTGCTCCCATTTTTATTTTTATTTTTTATGTGGTTTGTTTTAATTAATAGGCAATAGAGAGGAGGTGGGTGAAGGTGGGTTTTGACCTTAGGTTTGTGGCCGTATAACACATGGTTATAGTTTAGTTTCTTTCTCATTTCGTTTGTTTACCTTGTGAATCTTTGATTCCTTTTTTTTAGGTAGATTGCTTAGTGGTTTTGAACTTACGTTTTCTCTGCCCAGCCTGCTCTCTCTCTCTCTCTCTCTCTCTCTCTCTCTCTCTCTCTCTCTCTCTCTCTTCCTAGAAGTAGGATTTGGTTTCCTTAATCTCTGTTTGTACTTTGAAGAGATGTCTAACAATCTGTGTTGTGTGTTGGTGCTTGGTATGAGATGTCTATTTATATTCGTGTAAAACTTGTTATTTTTCTCTTCATCTTGATGATGATGGTATCTGTTATGAAAATAGACATTTGTAAGTTTTCTCTTCTTTGGCAAGGTAAAAAGGAAAGAAAGAAAGAGCTGAAATAACTCATTAGGATGTGTAAGGTGCAAGTGTGATCCCGACCAAACTATCTGTATGTAATTTTAATTTTTATTGTAGACTAACTTCTAAGGTTGTTACAGATAAAGAAAGAAAGAAAAGGAAACTTCGAACGTTGTTATTAACCTTTCTCTTGTTCGTGGTTGATAATTAGTGGACTTGTTGTTTCTTCACCCCTCCACCCCCCCCTCTTTTTCTATTTCTCTCTCTCTCTCTGTCTCTTTTTCCACTCACCCTATGTGAAACATATGGCTATAGTTTAGTTTCTTTCTCATTTTTGCTATAAGTTATTATATTGTCCATTGCTAATTCTAAAACTGAAGTTACTGAACTATTGTGAATCTGCCAGGTACTCTCACTACTCCCACCTTTCGAGCTAGGAGCAGGTATTGGTCGCTTCACCGGCGAGTTAGCTAAGGATGCTGGTCAAGTTATAGCACTAGACTTCATTGAGCGTGTTATAAAGAAGGTAAATTGGTTCTCCATTCTTGGTCCATAATTTTAAACCAAAGGTGAACAAGAATTTCTTACAGTAGTATATGAAAATCTTAATCTCTTGAAACCTCGCAGAATGAAGACATCAATGGTCATTTTAAGAATGTAAAGTTTATGTGCGCTGATCATGATCAACCTAATTCAGATATCACCTGTGGATATAGACTTCAACTCAGGAGTAAGGAACAACTTATAGGTTTAGCATTTACTGAGTAATCTTTGCAGCCATGGTTTTTTTAAGAGACCATATTTTGTGGGACACATTAATTCATGTTAGAAGAAATTGGGAATCGTTGAAACTTATCTTTGGTTGTTTTAGTGGTCTAGAACTTTAGGTTGTCTTATTTGTGGATGTTTGTTTTCTAAGTAATTTTTATCTTTGCATTGCAAATCGCAATCATTTACAGCACTACCAAGCAGGGCCAGCTCGGAGTTGCTGCCAATTTGACCAAAGATCGGCTAGGAGAAAGTATTTATCTTGCTCATCTGGAGCTCAGGTACTATTTTTATTACTCACCTCTCTGTTCTTCACATCTAGCTTTTACGTTGATGACTTACGTATGGTTGCCAGATCCTGGTTAAATTGGTATTCACTAGAATTTACTTATATTAAACCTTAAATCTATGCTAGTTATCTTTTTACGGTTTGTGCACATGCAAGATGGTAGAACTTACCATTTGATGGTCCTACCTAATGAAATCATAGGAAAATAATTGTACTTAGTTGATGGTGTTTGCCATCTGATCAACTGCATTAGAAACAGTCAAAAAAATCGATGTTTTTGATGACTTATAGTGGATCCTATTTGATTTCTTTAAATTATTAGAGTATTATGGGTTGTAGGTTGTTTTTTGACCCTACGAAAATGGTTAAATGTGATAAGTGACTGCTGATGGGTTTTTCTAATTTTTTTGTTCAAATTGCCAATTCGATAGAGAACTAGAAATAACCTTAGCAACGCAGATGACTGCTGATGTGTAGGTCCTTTATTCAAATGCAGTTCTTCTATTAGATTTTGTACTGTGGTTGTGGCAAAATTAGGCTTCTCACAAACTGTGAAGCAAATAAAATGGTGTCATTAGATTTCAATGGGTCTCCAATGTGATCTGGGTCTGAGATTGTTNAAACCTCGACAGGACGAGGAGAGCTTTATTAATAACAAAGTGTCACCTAGCCGGAGGGGGACGTAAACCTGAACCTCCTGGGACTAGTACAAAGAGAACATAGAGACCATACAAGCGGTAGTAACAAGGAGAACCTGAACATACCGGTCCTCCGGACTAGGAAGACCCAAGAGCGCCTACCCATGTCTGATATAAGGAATTCCCATTCTGTCAAGCCTAGCAAGCCCCACAAGACGCGGAGGGAAGTTGGATAGGAAGTTGAAATCGGATCTTCGGAACAGGCCCATAGAAGCCATGAAGTCTGCCGGGGCGTTCAACTCTCTATAGATGTGGCCAACGACCAAGTCGAGCCCCTGTGCGAGATCTCTAATCTTCTGCCACCAGCGGCGGAGGGACCAAGGAACATCACTTTTGTAATGGAACCAGGATGCCACTAGACTCGAGTCAACTCTGACCGCGATTCTGCTGATCCCCAATTGAACACATAGCCCCAATCCATCCAGCAATGCCCTAGACTTGGTAAGATTGTATAGTCTCTCTTTAAATTTATAGCTTATAATGCCTAGTAGATTCTTTATTCTATGAATCTTTTATTGCATTTATTGAGAAATAACAAGTAATTACAAGTAGTTGAATGATGGTGAGTGTTGAATGTATTTGTAGAGATGTGTCTTTAGTTTTATCATTAATTGTAGAACCAACACACACCCATACTTAGCAATCTGCAGTAGTTTTAATGTATTCCTAAAGTTTTAACTAGTTAGGTTTATCTAATTTTTTAAAACAGTTCATGGTAACAAATTTAAGAACCCATTTCAAGACAAGTTGTACATATGTTCAAATTTTTTGTTATAGCGAACACAAATGTATTCTAATATGTTGTATTCTTTTTTTTGTTTCCTTGCATGTGAAGCTTGGATGGGAACTTGGAAGTTGTGAGGAAAAAAGCGAGCTCTATGCATAAGCTTAGAATTTTGTTCGGATGAACTTGAAAGTAAGACAACTACAAATTTTTGTGAGGGAATCGACAGTTCAACTATTTTGGTTAGGAATGCTACTTATACTTTGTTGAAAACCTTACATTTCATGTTGACTAGCTTTATAAATGGAATTGTCATTTTGATGGTGAATGAAATGAATGGAAGCCTTTTGTGAATAAATGTCACATGTGTATTAAGTGAATGTGGATGTATGTGAATGCATGGAGGGGTGTGGATGTATACAGTGAAGAAAAAGTCTATAAGCCTGGAAAAAAACCAGAAAAATGGGAGCAGGGTTTTTTTAAAAAAAAACAAATTAGTTATTTGCGACGGTTTTAGTCCATCCCTAAAAACTAAATTAATAAAAAAATTGATTTTTTAGCTTAAAATAAGCCACCGCTTAATTTTACCAAACGTATTTAATTTCGATAAGCACTTAAAATAAGCTAAAAGCTTTAGCTTATTTTAAGCTACCCAAATGCTGCCTAAATAGTATTGGGCGAATAGTATGGTTAACAATATCAACCGTGGTTGAACAGTGTCGGTGAATAGTATCCGGAAAAAGCCTACATAAAGGCCTCTTCACAGTGTCTCTCCCACCCCAATTCATCACTCTCACTCTCTCTAACACATCTCTTTCTCTCTCTCTCTCTCTCTCCCCATTAAAACACCACCAAAGTTACTTACCAAGTTAGATATTCAAGCCAAGCATTCATAGGATAGATTTCTACTACAAATTAAGTGATTAAAAACATAGCTTTTTTAGACCCAAATTGAGGTTGGGGTCTAAACCTATATAAAAACCTATATTTTCAGTTAGGGTTAATTTAACTTACCCCCAGAATTAATAGAGATTTAAACATACCCCCTTAAAGATCCGGTGACTTACCCCTTCAAATTCACGATTTCTGTCTTTTTGCCGTTTGAAGGCGTACGTGCGTCTCGCACGCATTTTTACCAAAAGGATCATCATGTGCTAAACATGTGATTCACTTAAGTTTCTTACCTTTATAATGCCCAAACTACCATTACACGTGGATGTCCAAACGACAAAAGGATAGTTAGAAAAAGGAAGTAAGGTCCTATCGAGCGGTTGATGGGACATAAAGTCCTAATCAAAAGGAATCTTGTTAATATAATGGCTGCCACAGTTCGAACTGAAAGAGAGAAAAAGAATAACACCAAGAATGAAAAAGAGATGGAGAATTGCATGATGAAGAACACCATCGCTACAAATTCATGGAGGCGTCAGAACCCTTGTGTTGTACTTCAACTCGATGAATAGATGTGTTTTCTTCCTTGAAAATGTGATCCAAGATGTTGCATGTTACTTCCACCGAGCACGCTCGCCAAAGAATTGTAACCGCCACGGATGTCGTTTATGCTTTGAACCGATGGGGAAGAATCGCCCTCTATGGTTTTGTGGGTTAGGGTATGTTGTTCTTAGGGTTTTTTTGGGTCATGTAAAGAATTTTCAATTAGGGTTTGGGTTTTTGTAATTGATCAGTGGTTTCTATGTACCACAATTTTTAATTTAAAAGCTTGAAATCTGGCGCAACATATCCAAATTAACCAAGTTTAAATGCGAAATTAAGAGAAATTAGAAAGATGGAGATGAACTGACATGAGAACCAAAAGAGTACGTTAAGTTTTTACCCACAAATTCTGAACAATAATCTGTTTTTGTCTTGTTGTTACAAGTATTCCTTTTTGTAATGCTTTCTAACAAAAAGAAAAATGTGGCTAAAAACCACTGAAAAATAATCAGCGACAGTTTCAGTATGTTTTCTGACGCTTCTGAAGTTTTGGTAACACTTTTATAAAAAACGTGGTTTTATACAGTTGCATTATTTTCCATTGCAATATGATTGCTTTTTCTCATGCATTCATAATTTGATCTATTATTTTTGGTAAGGTTCTACTGAGCATTGCTCATCCCAATATATTTCCCCCACGAAGATCAAATATAACATTTCGATTGAGAACTTTTAAGCGATCAAAAGACTTGGTTGATAGCATTCATAGTAGGTTTCGCTTGCTTTTAGGCTGATCACACTATCTAATAAGTATTATCACATGGATTATAGGATTCCATGATTTATTTTCTGGTTTGGATGTTGGATTTACAAGTTGATTTCTTATTATTCATATTTCAATTTCAGAAACAAAATCTGACAGTTTTGCAATTTTTTATTTATTTCTTTCAATTCTATAATTGGAATGATATGCCGACAGTGGCATTATTTTCAAGACACAGGCAATTGATTCTTCCTAAAATTTCATAATTTTTGGATTATTTATGATCTATCTTTGACAGGGTTAAATTCCGGGTACCTTTACTAGGTTTTCGCTGTCAGTGTAGATGAACCCAATTCTGGTTAATTTCATTATGTGTTCTGCTTGTTGTTTTGAAAAGTGTTTTTCTGATATCTTAGAGTTTAGTATGTCTATTATCATTTGGTCTTGAACCCTCTCAATCAGAGATAAGATGAAATAGATATGTACACAACAATAGACCTAATTCAAATTTTGGGTAGACAACATCATGCCTAGAAAGTGTGTTAGTTTGCTTAGTATTACATGTCATGAGAACCTAAACCTTTTATGGTAAATAATAGACATCCTAAAAATGGATTTGGGACCCTAGAACACTTCATTCAGGCAAACGGTTTGAAGTGATATGGAAATCATATATTGTGACACCATGACCCCATAAACTTTTGCCCACATCTAAAATTTACTCATTATATTGGATGGTTAATCTTTCAGCAAACTAAGTACTCTTATATTCCATTCGTCTGAACTGAAACACATCTCTCACGGTTTACTGCTCATCTCTTTTGACAAACTTGGGTATCTGTTAACAGCATGAAGTAGATATATATATATGGTAACTGTTAGCACCATGACAAACTTGGATAATATCCAAATCCAAATTTGAAATTCGAAAATTTTGGATAAAATTTAAAAATGGGATACGAATTTGGATTTTCGACTATACATTGACACCCTTACACATGTGCTTAGCATTATTTTACGACATGTCTATTTTAAAGCTCAAACTTTTCTCGTCACATGTCACACTCTCATGAGACATAACTGATGTGTCAAATTCTCAAGCTAACACCCTCTCTCACATATTTTTTTCTAAAAAACACTTAATTACTGCCAACAAATCCCTCTTAATATAGCAACAAATCCTCATAAATAATACCAAAAAATTGACTTTCCTTAAAACAAAGGTACAAAACGGAAGTAAAGAAATTACGTGAGTTTTAAAAAAATTAAATAAATAAAATAATAAAAGTTATTTGGAAAGAAAAATTAAAAAGAAAAATAAATTAAAAGAACTAGCCCATGCCTTAGCGTGGGCATATCAATATTAATCTGTTATTGATTAAGAAGTTTTTTTTTTTTTTTGATTAAGAAGTTACTAGGTATAACCCTGTGGCTCTGACAAAGGGCTATATTGTATTTTTCTCCTCACACGTGTTATGCGTATGTATTTCGTAAAATAGTTATCCATCCTCTCTACACGTGCTTCGCTGTGTAGTTTAGATATCCAAACGCATGAAACTCATGTGTGGATGCGCACGAAAGAAAATAAAAATATAAGATTATTTTAGTTATTTATATAAATGGCAAACTTATCCGAAAGAAAATTAAAACTTGTCATTTATCCAAAGACAAACTTGTCATTTACCCAAGATGCCAAAAAAATACTATCCTATTTTAATATATAGATATGTGTTTATGTATTGATTAAGAAGTTATATGTGTTTGGATATTGATTAAGAAATTATATGTGTTTGAGTATAAGATAGAGAACAGCTCAAATTCATTAGAGGTCAAATCCTAATCGTCATTTGTCTTATAACAATTGTGTTTATAGATTAATGTATATAGTTGAAATATTTGTTGTGCTTAAGTTCTCAAGTAAAACGGTAGAACAACTCTTTTTACTAGCAATGAGGTCGTTTATTAAGATAAAAAAAAAACACATTCTAAACAACAGGTTATGTTAGGAATAATATAGGTGCTCTGTCGAACATAAATTCAAACAAAAAAAAAAAAAAGGAATTGTAATAAGCTTCAGTTAACTTGATGATCTTGTCTGTACCGTTCTCTATAGATTCTACAATTTCGTTCTTTGAGACACTTCTTTCACAATAAAAGACGGCATTTTCCATCCATCAGACTTAGACTACACGAACAATCCTATTAATTCTTGCTTTCTGTCGATCTCTCTGCAGCGTTAGGGTTAAACCAACTTTCGGGGTTCCTGTGAGCGTGAACAAGGTAAAGATCATCACCACATTCTTTTTCTCACCCTAAACAAGTCGAGGATGCCGACGACATCTTCATTGAATATAAACCCTCAATGTTGTTTTCAAAACATTGAATAGAACGCTCTTGGACAAAGCTGGTCTTTATCTTTATATAATGAGTACTGCTGCGTTAAATAAAAAAAAAAAGAAAAGAATGCAGCTATTGGGACATAAAATGATTTTATGTTTAATCAAATATAAAACTTTATGAGGCACACATGAGTACGATCAAAGGGTTGATTTTTGTGAGGGTATAATCCTCTTCATTTAGATAATTCTCACAAAAATTCAGTTCACTCTAAAACTTGTAACCCCACTAAAAATTGGTTGGAAATTAATTAAAAATCAACGGTGAGAACTTCTAACCAATTTTTATTGGGGTTAAAAATTTTAGAAATTACCGGCACCCTAAATCTAAATCCCCAAGTTTCTCCTCCAACCACGAGACGATCATCTCTTTCAACGTCATCATCGGAGACATCACCGGCACCGTAGTAACTGTGAAAATAACAATACCAACATCAGCAAAATTACATGGCACCATCTTTCCAAATTCTCCAAGATTAGATTATATCTATTTTTTATCAAATTATACAAATTATATCTCTCACCATTGTTAACAAATCATGCTAGATTTAGATTTGTGGCACCTGTAGAACAGGCCATTTTGCTTGTTGTTGCCACTGCTTGTTGCTGTCGTTGTTTGTTGTTGCTGCGATGCCGCTCAAAATTGCAAGTTTGCAATTTTAGATCTACAAGTTTAGATCTTTAATTTCTCAAATTACAAGTTTGATATCTATTTTTCTCTTTCTTTTTTAATTTTCTCTCACATTAATTGCGTTGTAAAATTCAGATTTACAATTTCTCAAACTTGCAAGTTTAAATTTGTAATTTCATATCTGCAAGTTTAGATTTGTAATTTTTCTCACTTAGTTAATTTTTTCTCTACTTTTTCTCTCTTTCTAAATATTTAATTGTGATATAAAGTCCATCTCTACAAATTTTTTAAATTGCAAGTTCTGCAAGCTTAGATCTATAATTTCTCAAATTACAAGTTTGATATCTATTTCTCTCTACTTTCTGTCTTTCTTAATTTTATCTCACCTTAATTACAATCGCAAGTTTAGACTTGCAATTTCTCAAAAAGTAAGTTTAGATATGAAATTTTTAAATTTATGTGATACGCATGTTTCTAAATACTTTTTATTTAATACTTGTAGATGGAGATAAAAAATCAAAGGGAGGATGAACGATTTAATCGAACCAGATGAATGATTAAATTGAAGGAGAAAAAGATTTTGAGACTGCCTTGTATATTTTGGTTTATAGAACATGAAAAAAAGTTTTAGTAAAGTATGAACTAAGGCTAGAAAACGTGAAAGGCAGCTTAGGTATTTTGAGAAAATCTTTTATAAAATTTTAATTTCTAAGGACAAAAATTTAACACTAAATTTTTTTAAATATTTTTTTTTTGGAAGAATTGCGGGGAAGGACCAATTTATGATAAAGCCGTGCACTTTGGATAGTCAAATTTTTAGTTTAGTACCGAGGACACCTATCAATTACTCTATAAGGAAGAAAACCATTTTTAAACATTTTTATTCGGCCAGCTCCATTGACTTTTTTTAAAACACTTTTTTGAGCTTTTTAATACCATTTTAAGGACTAAAACAGAACACAAGGTCAGGATTCAAATGTCTACAAGACTAGACTTGGTTTCAAATGTCTACAAGACCAGACTTGGTTCCAAGATAACATCAACAAGGTTAGATCTTGTACAGAGTCGCATTGTGCATTCAAGAAAGAATTGGGCAAGTAAACATATATACTGGGGCAAGTCCAATATACGATTGGGGCATGTATATAGATGAACTGGGGCAGGTCCAAACTAAACTAGGGCAGCTATTTGTCGTGATTAAAAAAATGATTTTTACACTGAAAGAGTTTTGAAAGCCGTTCTGGGGTAGAAATAACTATGAACTTGAAAGCAAAATTCTATTTTTGAGCAGGTTACCAGATGTTATTTTCTTTATGGGAACCAAGAAGTTAACTTCATTGCTACATCACGAGTCCAGAAAAGGCCAATTGAGGTTTTTCTTATCAAACTTTTAACAAGTTCAGTTCGCTAAGAAAAAGGGCAAAATATATAGGTCAACAAAAAGAAGATAAAAAATTTCAATTGAGATTTTTCTTAGTGAACATTCAATAAGTTCAGTTCACCAAGAAAAAGGGTCAAAATGTGGAGGTCGATATTTAGAGAAAACAAGAAGAAATGCTCAATTGTCACCTAGTAGCAAGATAAATAAATATAAGAAGGAGGGTTGAACTGTCATCTAAAAGAGATATTAATGAATAGTGAAAAAGATATGAAAGAGGGCAAGAACAAGGACGCATATATTATCTGTCATCTAGAAGAAAGATCAACGATTCTCTCCAAAAGAAGAAAAACGTACAAGAAGAAGTCCGATGACATATTTGTAATATAATAGTGTAATATGGACATTTATGTAAGTATATGTAAAGACAGCTAGATAACAGTTTTCATCATCATTAATATTACAGATGACAACTATTATGTAACTGGCAAGTGGAGCCTTTAAGTTTCTAGAAGGCGTCCTGAGGTCTATAAGTAGATTACTTGACCCACAAATGTAACTAAGTGGTATTTGGAAGAGAAATAGAGAAGAATGCTCCTATCATTTAGTCTGTGGATGTAGGCCATTAGAACCGAACCACATAAATCTCTTGTGCATTTTTACTTTCTCTCTCTAGACCATCTCACAAATCATCAAGAATTGAGATGAAAGATCAGATTTCACATAATTGGACCTCTCAGTTGCACTATTTCAGTTAACAACATTAACGGTACAATCAACATGGTTGCGTTGTTTCAGTTAATAACAAAAACAGTACAACTATGTTAATTGTGTTGTTTCAGTTAATAACAAAAACAATACAACCATGTTAGTTGCGTTGTTTCAGTGAACCACCACCACGCTTCCAACACCAACATCACTACCACCACGTCGCCACCACCACTATCACCACCACACCGCCACTACCGCCATTACCACCACAGCCACACCACCACTACCACCACCACCACTCTACTATTGTCAAACTCAAAAATAGTGCAACCATGTTGATTGCGTTGTTTTCAGTCAAGAACCAAAACAGTACGCTGCTTTTATTCAATAACAAAAATAGCGCAACCATTAGTTGCGTTATTTTATGGGTAAAAAAATATATTTTTTTTTAGATTTTAGTATTGTTGATTGATTTCATTTTAAAGGTCTTAAAAAATATTTTTCAAAAATATTATTTTTATAAAAATTCAATTTTTAATAAAAATTATGACAATATTTATTTTAAAAAAAATATAATGATTACAAAATATCATCTATTTACTTTAATAGCCCTAGAGAGGGGTAATTATATCTAATCACTTCTTGGTCAACGTCATAGAGTTTTTGAGAAGACAGAATTCAAGAACTCTATCTCTCATCTCAATTCTTGATGATTTGTTTGATGTCTAGAGAGAGAAAGTAAAAGTACACAAGGGGATTTACGTGGTTCGACTCTAATGGCCTACATCCACAGACCAAGTGAGGAGTTTTCTCTTCATTTCTCTTCCAGATACCAGTTAGTTACATTTGAGGGTCAGGTCATCTATATATAGACCTCAAGACTCTTCTAGAAACTTAAAGGCTCATCTTGCCAATTGTATAACAGTTGACATCTGTAATGATGATGACAAATGTTATCTAGCTGTCTTACATGCACTTACATAAATGTTTATATTATATTATTATATTACAAATATGCTATCAGACTTCTTCTCATACGCTTTTCTTCTTTTGGAGAGGATCGTTAATCTTCTTTCTTGATGACAGAAAATATATGCGCCATACTTCTTGTATTTATTCATCTTGCTACTAGATGACAGTTGAGCCTTTTTTCTTATTTTCTCCAAATATCGACCTCCACAGTTTTCACTAAATATTTTTTTGGCCTGGTTTTTTCACTAAAATTTTCTTCTAACAAGCCATTTTCAACAATCCCCTATTTTTTTTAACATTTTCTATTTACTAAACCCATACAATTTAAATTTGTATTGTCGGTTTCACACAATCGACAATACAAAATGTCTTGTAGGTTATGTATGGCCGACAACACTAGTTTGGCGGTTCTAAGTTACCGACAGGTCATTTTATGAAATTTGTATTGTCGGTTCTGGGTTACCGACGAACAATTCGACCAAAAAATGTGTGGATATAGTAATTAGTTGTGAGAAGGGATCAAATGCTCCATCCACGATACCCTCACTAAATTCCATTCACGTGGGGCTCATATAGAGAGGATCCAAATGCTGATTTTTTGTGAGAATGATCTCCTCACTTTGTACTTCATCATATCTAAAAATCATCAATTTCTACAAAAAATTAACCTCATCAAAAGTTAGTTGCAAATTTTTATTAAAATTTAATCTTAAAAAATATAAATTTTTAAGATTTTGATGAGATGATTTAAAGGGGGGCTAAAAAATTTAGAACTCAATATTTTTTAGATATGATGATCTATGGGGTGAGGAAATCATTGTCACTAATAATCAGCCCTTAAATCATCTTCTTTTATCTAACAGGGTACGAATTGGGCATTTTTGAATGGAGGTATTAGTTTGTATGGAAATATCCTTGACCTAAGTCATAACTCATGGCCCAACGGCAGTCTCCGCATCTCTGGACCTTAGTCAACCAGAAAATGGTTAATTTCCCAATTTACGCTTGGGTCTCCGACTTGCCCACGCGTCGATTTTTCAATCGGTTCTAAAGGCGGCAGAGCACACGTGTCCGATTCTCATCAGTGCCACGCCTTCGCCTTGTCCTAACTCCTAACAGAAAGAAAGATGTAGAAAGAGAGTGGAGAGACGATCAATCAATCTCTTTGCTTCCATGGCAAATGACGAGTCGACAACGGGTTTGTACAGAGTGTTACTGAGTCGGTTCAGCGACTTAGAAGCGAGTCACTCGAAACTCAGAGAACAGTTCGAGATGGTAGCGCATTTCTTCCGGGAATTTGGATTCACTTGGTCCTGTGGTTACTCGATTACTCAAGCTTTTGGTGAACAGCAGGAACTTTTCTTTGGAAGTTGCTGCCTTTTGCTCTGTATTGGCGACTCTGGCTGAAAAGAAATTCAAGGATCTTTTAAGGGGAAGAACAGAGCATTACTTAGCGTATCTTGGATATTAAAGCATATCTACTTTACTGGTCGAACCCTTCAAGAGCTCTCAATGGTAAAAGATTCCAGGATTTAGTTGTTAATTGGGGAGAAATAGTTAGAAAGATGTAATTGTTGGTAAGGTTCTTTTCAGACCCTATTATTCCATCTCGGAGAAATAATTTGCATTTTAATATATGGTTTTGATGATAAATGGGAGGAAATTCTTTCCTTATTCAGCCTTCTTAAGTGCTTCGAAGTAGTTTCAGGATTGAGAATCAATACATCCAAGACTAGGTTGATACCTATCGGATGTGTCCCCTCTTTACAGGAATGGGCTGATCGGCTAGGTTGTTCACTCGACTCATTGCCATTCAACTATCTTGGTATGCCCCTTGGTGCCAAAGCAAGATCAAAATCCATTTGGGATACGATCATTGAAAGGTTCGATAAAAAACTAGCCTCATGGAAGAAGAGTTGGCTGACTAAAGGAGGTCGTTTAGCTCTTGCAAAAAGTGTGTTATCTTGTCTTCCAATCTATTATTTCTCGATATTCAAGGCACCTATGTCAATCATCAACATTTTGGAGAAGAAAATCAGAGATTTTCTTTGGGAAAAGAATGGTGAATCAAAAGGTTTTCACCTTGCAAATTGGTCGTTAGTCTGCAAACCCATTAAGGAGGGTGGACTTGGTATTAAATGTCTACATTTGGTGAATACGGTAATGCTCGGTAAATGGTGTTGGAGATTTGGAGTGGAAAAAAAGGCTCTTTGGTACAAAATCATTACAGAAAAATTTGGAATCTCAAACTCTTACTGGATACCGGATGTGATTTCCACAACATATGGGCACTCATGTTGGAGGACTATAGCTGCCTTGGCTCACTTGATAATTAAATTTTCACAACTAAAGTTACAATCAGGTAAAAAGATATCTTTTTGGTCAGATGTTTGGACTGGAGATCAGCAGCTGAAAAATTTAGCACCGTTGTTATATCGAATCTCAAATTCAAAAAATGGGTCTTTGTTCAACCACATCAATCTTTCTGATTCAGGAAATGGTAGCTGGAACCTCATTTTTAAGCGTAGCCGATTGGATAACTCAGAGACAACACAATTGTCTAATCTGCTTTTGGTAATTGGAGAACATCCCCCAACACTCAATGCTGTGGACGATTATAGAAGGTGGTGTCTCACTCCGACAGGTCAGTTTACAGTCAAATCTCTTTATGAAGAACTTGCTAAGGCTGAACCACAAGATTTTCCTACAAAGGCAATTTGGAACCCACTGGTACCTCCGAAAATTAATTTTTTTTACTGGTTAGCATCGCATGAGAAAATCTTGACACTTGACAAGCTAAAAAGCAGGGGATTCCAATTTGCTAACTGTTGTTCACTTTGCCTTCATAATGAAGAAAGCGCCAACCATCTACTTCTTCATTGTTCATTCACAAGGGAGGTTTGGAGCTACATTTTACCTCACACGGGATGGGCTTGGGTGTTCCCTCAAACAATCCTTCAATTGGCATTTTGTTGGACCTCTTGGGGACAAAAGAAATCTGGTAAAAAAATTTGGCCACTTATTCCAGCTGCTATTTTTTGGTCAATCTGGAACGAAAGGAACCATCGGATCTTTGAAGACAAATCCAAAACAGCTTTTGATATTAGTATTGAGGTTAAAGTGCAGATTCTTCAATGGGCATCATTAGTCTATAATGATTTCAATTATAAGGTCGATTACTGCGTCTTCAACTGGGACAATTTGTTCTTGCTTGATTAGTTATTTGCAATTGATTTAAATCTCATGGTTGTCCCAACCTAGTTGTGATATTCATGAGAAAGGTGTCTCATTACTTTTTATATTTACTCCTTGTAAATTTTCTTCTCTCTTCTCTTATTCTTTCTTCTCTTCTAATAAAATTTCTTTTCCGATCAAAAAAAAAATATGGTTTTGTTTTCTCGATCAAAAAAAAAAGGGAGAGGAGAAGAAGGGATGTCAGATTCTGATGAGTTGGGTTGCCATTCAATAAGGTTTTGAAGGGCATCCAATTCAAAACCAATTGGTGCCCCCTCACGTGTGTGGAATTTTATTTGGGTGACGTGGAGCACGTGTGGTCGTTGAGCCTATCACGTGTGGGCCTGCGCTCTGGTACCATATTAAGTTTGTGGGCATCCAGCTCAAAACCAATTGGCAATGAGTGGTTTAACCCAAGATCATTATATTAAGTTTGCTAGGCTCTCATATCCCATGCCTAATACAAGATGCAAACAAATATGCATGGGGCGAGGGGAATTTTATTGATATGAAAAAACCTAATAGGAGGGGACATAAGGCCTAACCTCCCCATGCCTAATACAAGATGCAAACAAATATGCATGCAGAACGAGGGAAACCCCAGCCTTAACTCTTATAATAGGGGACAAGGAGGGCCCCTTCTAAACAACATAAAGAAGCTAGCCACCCAACAGGCCTCCAGCCTTACCGTTAGAAAACGGGGGACAAGGAGGGTACAAGAAAATCGCTCGAAAAGTGTGTCCGACTGTCAGTCCATCCTGCCCCTCACCCAAATCTGACATAAGGCATTCCTAATCTGTCTAGGCGAGCCAAACCCACCAGGCGCATTGGAAAATCCGTCATAATGCTGCAGTTCGATCTATTCGAGAGACCTAAGGAGCCCCTACTGTTGTTTGTAACTCTTATATTTTAGTTTTATTCTTTGGACTCTTTAGAGAACACTTCTAATGTGAAACAGCTCCAACTTAGCAAATATCTCGGTGCTTGTACTTATAATTCTGTGCAAGCTGGTAACATTATTATGAAAAGCATATCGGTCATCGAACTGAAATTTTTTAAAATTGGTTGGATCAAGGTTCGATTCGGTTGGACCGGTTCTATTTATTATATAATTTTATAAATAAAAAATTTTAATATATATATATATATATAAAATCTTAGAGGGTGAAAATGAAAAAATATACAGATAAATAGTCATTATCATCAACATAATTGTCTTTAATTTCTAAAGTTGACTAGGAATTCCTTCATTATCTAAAAAATTGAAACTAATCTCTTTGTTTTGGTTCGTTTTTTACTTTAAAAAAAAAAACTTGTAAAACTAGATTTATGAAAGAACCAATTGACTCGATTTGATGGTTCCACCATCGATTCTAATCAGACCGCCGATTCTAAAATCCAAACTGATTTAACTTAGACCGAAAAATTTAAATTTCTGGTCACGGTCCAATTATTATAAGATTGCTAGGAATACTTCTACACTAATCCCAAAGGCAAAATCTAAAATGGATGCCGGCAACAAAGAAAATTGGGAGTCAAGAAGATTAATTCTTTTCTTTATACATTTAACTCCCAATGTTCACCACCTGACGTACAAGTTGAATCGAATAATTGAATATTTGAAATCTTGTTGAGTTGAGTGTAAGCAAGCAAACTAACTAATTATTGTTGATAAAACCAACGATAATTATCTGTACCCAGTTGTAATTTCGTTGGAGAACAGGGGCATATCTATAATAAACTCTTCTAAAAAAAACTTTCCATTTTCAGTGAGTCATAATTCCAACGGTAGTCTCCGCATCCCAGGACCTTTGTCAACTAAGAAATGATGAACTTCCCAATTTGTCCTTCCGTCTCCAACTAGCCCACGCGTCTACTTTTCAATCGGTTCTAAAGGGCGGCAGAACACACGTGGCCGATTCTCATCATTGTCTCGCCTTCGCCTTCGCCTTCGCCTTGTCCTAACAGAAACAAAGAAAGAAAGAAAGAAGAGATGTAGAGAGAGAAAGTGGAGAGACGATCAATCAATCTCTTTGTTTCCATGGCAGTTGACGAGTCGACAACGGGTTTGTACCGAGTGTTACTGAGTCGGTTCAGAGACTTAGAAGCGAGTCACTCTAAACTCAGAGAGCAAATCGAGTTGGTAGTGCAGGAAAGAGAGAAAGAACAGAGGATGATGATTAGGAGAGGAGAAGAAGGGTTGTCAGATTCTAATGAGTTGACGTCAGATTCCGATTGGGGTCATTTAAAGGGTTTTTTCTTTTCTGGGTGGCCATTCAGTAAGGTTTTGCAGTCGATGGGACACGCACTTCATGTTTGCAGACCTTGTGATGGGAAGATTATTTACTGGTAAGTGGTAATCAAAATGACCCATTACTTGTTCGTTATAAAATCTGCAAAAACAAATCAAACCACTCAAATCTTTGGTGGTTTTTTGATTGCCCATGTTCATATTTTGCTTTAGCTTTGTGATTGAACTGTTGAAGTTCAGTTTTAGACTCGGTACAGAGCAAGAACAGTCTAATTAGAGCTTAAAAAATGTTTAAGTGAAGCTTGAAACATTCAAATTAAGTTGCTAAACATAAAGAATTCGACTGAGTTGATAGGAGTGTAGGACTGATGAAATGAAAAAAGAAAAGAAAAAAGTGAAGGTCTAATTTGCTAGTTTATAGTTGGGATGTATTATTTAGCTATACTAATATGGAAAGAATTTTTGAACGAATTTAGACTGTTGAAAGAGGATTGTATTAGTTTGATCAATCACTTTTGTATACTGATTATGGAATTTAGTGGTTCTTCTGGCTGGAAAATTGTGGCTTAGTTTGATGGTCAGGAGTCAAGAGTATATCAAATCCACATTACTGCTGATTCATATGATATTTATGATTCAGGCAAAGATCAAATGGAAAAATGCAATTTCAGGTTCTCTGGGATGTATGCTGTTTTTATTACAACTATCCTCGTTTTGCCTGTGAAATGCTTTGCCAAGAAAATCTGTAAATTCTATATGGGTTTGTCCTGAAGAGGGGTAAATACTCACTAAGGGATAGTTTGTCATAGTAAATGTATATATATATATATAGGTATTGTAAATTGCCTTAGATTAGGTTACACAAGAAGCTGCAGAACTGGAAACTTTAGCTGCTGAAGGAAAAGAGATATCTCTATAAGCTGTAATACAGATGGAACAAGGGCAAGTTCTAAGAAATAGAAGAGTTTGAAAAGAAATGAAAACAGGTAGAAATTGACAGAAAAATAGAAGCATAACAGTTTCCACATAGAGCTCCTACTGTTCTTTGTAACTCTTATATTTTAGTTTTATTCTTTGAACTCTTTAGAGAACACTTCTTATGTGAAACAGCTCCAAATTAGCAAATATCTATGTGCTTGTACTTAATTATAATTGTGTGCAAGCTGGTAACATTATTACTTTCTATAGGGTAAATGATGTTGGCAAGTGTTTATAGCTAATAATGTTTTCATTGTTTCAGGAACCGTACAGCAGAAACCCTCTATGGATGGAAGGACTATGAAGTAGTTGGTCGAAGAATCAGTGATCTGCTTATAGAGGAACAGATTCATGTATCAGCGGAAAAAATCATAGAAAAGTTGAGCAGTGGTCAACCATGGTCAGGTCAGTTGCCTTTTAGGAAGAGGTCCGGTGAGATATTTATGGCGCTTGTGACAAAAAGCCTATTATATGAGGATGATGAGCTTGTTGGTGTTATAACTGTCTCAAGTGATGCAGCTATATTTAATATTATAAACTCGGAAAACCTAAGAACATATCAAGATCCTGCCTATGTCCAGAATAGAGAAGGAAGGTCTTATATGAAAAAGATTAAGTGGCTCCAACAGCCACAGATTGCATCAATCCCACAGATTCCATCTTCTGTTTCCACTCTGGTGCTTATGTGTTACACTAGCATTTCTTTTTCACTTTTTACCAATTTTTTCTCTCTCTCTCTTTTTTTTTTTCTAATTTTTTTTGACAATTTTATTTATTTCTTCCCAATTACTCACCTTGGTTAAGATTTTATAAGCAGGCTTCAAAAGTCTTCTCACGAAAGCGTGGAGAAGATGATGATTGCAGTGTATGCCCCAGTAGCAGAAACAGAGGAGAGTCAGTAATAGATACTGAAGATTTGGAATCAATGAAGTCTGGAAAACAAGTAAGCTTGAAGTCCTTTAGTTGTAGCTCTACTTAGATTTCAGTATTTAGTAATGACTAATGAGGGATCTATAACTAATTTCTAAATCTTTCCTGGCACTGAAGTCCACTCTCAGATTGCACATTGGAACCAATACTACTGAGAGGAACAGTAAATGGGAGGCGGAATCTCTAATTGGATTTGTTCAACCTTACAAAATTGTATGTTGTGCTTCTCTTGATTTATTCAACACCGTTTTCCAATATCACTTTGGACCATCAAATGATGACAATTCTCTTATGCATCTTATTTTTGTTATTGTCTCCGTACTGTTTTTGTAGCTTCGGCTTTTTCTAGCTTCTTATGTTTTGTTTCATTCATTTTATTTACTCCCAGAAGTATCTTATTGCAGGCAGCAAAAATCCGAGAGAAGTTGCATGTTGGGGGAAGTGGCAAAGAAGATTGTAGAAATGTTGCACTTCACAGTTCAGTTGACTATTCGGCAAACAATGCTGTGGGAAGTGCTCCTAACTTCCCGAGAGTCTCAAGCAAGTCATCTTTAGACCATCCAGATTTTATTATTGAAAAAAGAGTAGCAAATTATGGCAAGAAAGATCCTGTTCATGCCGATAAAACTGGATATTTGGATCGACAGGGGCTCAGGGATCAGAATCAATTAAAGGAAGATTCATTGATAACAAACAAAAACCCCTTAATGAACTCTTGTTTAGAGTGTCAAGAGTGTTCTAGAATGCCTATAGTTGGAAATACTTTGCCTCAATTAGGACAGGAACATGATGGAAAGGAGGAAGCACAGCCTAATTCAGGAAACTCTGGTGAAGCTTTAGAAGAGAAGACTACAGTATGCCAAAAGCTAGAAATTACGCAGTCTCCAACATTATTGAGCTCAGGAGAGTCCACTGCTAGTAGCCATGAAAATTTATCAACCAAAGGGAATAAATTTGATTGTGAGATTGGTTGGGAAGACCTACATTTAGGGGAGGAGGTTGGGCAAGGTAAACCTTTATAGGTTTTGCCTTAAATGGGAATCATGTTTTCCACCTTCAATATGTCATCAAATTGGTACAATATATACAATGAAAATATGGTAAAATTTATTCATCCAACTTTTTGGGTGTCAAGGATGGAGAATGAGAGGTGAAGTGGTTGTGTAGAACAAAGCTTAGGGGAGATTAGAGAGAATACATGTCAGGTGGTTACGGTTGGGGTTCTTATCCATGTTTTCTAGTTCAATTTTTCCTGATCTTTTCTCACTACTTTTCAGGATCATATGCTGTCGTATATCGAGGAATTTGGAATGGATCGGTACATAAATTTCATGAGTTTCACTTGATTACTTCAACTAAGGAATACAAATAACTCAACATGGATGCATAAAAGTTACTAATCATATCTTTCTTATTTATAAGGATGTCGCAATAAAAGTATATGTTGGGAGTGAATATCGTGAGGCGACTTTACTGGACTACAAAAAAGAGGTAAGTACTTGGGACATTTTAGTTCTCGAACCTCTTTAAGTGATTGTAACATTTGTAAGTTAAACAAACAAGCATCTGACTTGAAAATTTTATTTTCAGGTTGCTATTATGCAAAGACTGAGACATCCAAATGTGTTGCTTTTCATGGGAGCAGTATACTCCCCTGAACGACTTGCCATAGTGACAGAGTTTTTACCTAGGTAATAAAAATGGGATTTTTCACTTCTTAAGAAATAGAGGACAAAAAAATCAGTGGAAATTATCTCTTAAAGCTGATTGATGTCAAATCTGCATTGAGCACTGCTATAGGATCTATCCTTCAGTCTGATATATATTTCCCATAAATTACAAATTCTGCTCCTAAGTTTTTTCCAGATAAATGTTCTATCACTTACCTAATATAATTTATTATGTTTCAAATGACCAGGGGTAGTCTCTTCAAAACGCTACATAAGAACAACCAGTCATTAGACATTAGACGTCGCTTGAAGATGGCCCTTGATGTTGTGTGTTCTCTGCATCACTAAACTGTTTTCCTTTCTTGTTCATTTTATATGCCTTCTTGAGACTCTTTCAGATTAATCCAGGGTATCTGTATTTGAGCTTCTTACAATATTCAGTGGTTCTATTCTTATCGTCTTGTTACAGGTTAGGGGTATGAACTATTTGCATCACAGAAATCCACCCATAGTACATAGAGACCTGAAATCTACAAACCTACTAGTTGACAGAAACTGGACTGTCAAGGTACCATTGTCAGGTTTATATAGTTTGTATCAACTGTGGTAGGTGGAGTATTTACTTGTTCAGATAAGTTATTTACTCTCTCTTCACCAGGTTGGAGACTTTGGCTTATCAAAATGGAAGCATGCAACCTTTGTAACAGCAAAATCTGGAAGAGGAACAGTAAGGATCTTTGTTTTCTTTACAATCTTCTATATTTTCTTGAAATGTAATGCTAAATACTACTTGCTAGATTTACTCCTTTAGTACATTTCTGAAACGATGAGAGCTGAATTACAAGTATAAATAATGTGTTTGCTGTTTAAGTTCCTTAAAATTCCACGTGTAGCCAAGTGCGATTATAAGTATCCTATTTCTTACTATCTTTAAGCATTTGAGTGTAACTTTATGTTCATGTTAATAATCCAAATCTTTTATCCATTTATGTTCATGAAATTTTTTCTGTTTTCTGATGCAGCCGCAGTGGATGGCCCCTGAAGTCCTCCGTAACGAACCTTCAAATGAAAAGTAATCTCTCAAAAAGGAATCATTAGAAGTTTCTGTTAATTATTAAATGTGTTTCCTTCATTTTATCCGAGTAGTGTATACATCGCATATTAGGAAAAAAATATATATATATGAGATAGACTTCAGTTACGTCCTTCTTTGTAGAATCTACCTCGTATGAATTTCTCACTAATTCCTTCCCCATTCCAC
Source organism: Macleaya cordata (assembly GCA_002174775.1). Classification (NCBI taxonomy): domain Eukaryota; kingdom Viridiplantae; phylum Streptophyta; class Magnoliopsida; order Ranunculales; family Papaveraceae; genus Macleaya; species Macleaya cordata. Next base: position 1,716,512 of record MVGT01001064.1, on the reverse strand, counting down.
ACCGTTAAATTGGTGGGACACGTCATTGATTACTTTTGCCTGAAAATCAGACCATTTAGATCACAGAGGTCTGACATTTGTGAGTTGTTTTGTTAATACGGTAGTTTTCTTCCTACTCAAACAGGTCCGACTTGTTCAGTTTTGGTGTAATTCTATGGGAGCTAATGACTGAATCAATTCCATGGACGAACCTAAACCCCCTACAGGTATGCCACCTTCCTCATTCAATGAAATCGGTACCACCTAATGGATCATGTAGACGGCTTATCTACATGCGCAGGTGTAGCAGCATAGGAATTATCACCACTAGTCTAAATTAAACACATTGTTCTATTATAATGACAATCAAACTAGTGTTTGTATATTCAAAATTGCAGTTAATGGCTCAATGTTCGAAATTGATTGTATCTATATGAAGAAAAGAATCGATTTTTGTTAGTAACTTGCAAGAATTGCCTGAAAATTCATTTGAGTTTAACAGTTCTTCTTTCTCTGTTGAAGGTTGTTGGTGTTGTAGGCTTCATGGACCGCCGGCTAGATATACCGGAAAGCCTGGATCCTCGACTCTCATCCATTATAAATAATTGCTGGCAAAGGTTAATATTGATCTTCAATTGTTAAATACTCTCACTAATGCATTATGAGAACCAATTGAAACCCAACTTCTGTTTTGGTGAAAACAAGCAGTGAACCCGGACGTCGGCCTTCGTTCGAAGAATTAATCCCGAGAATGACAGATTTAATCCAAACATTTGCAGCTGTGACAGTCCAAAAGAGGTCGAAACCTTAGTGGTATACTGGTATGAGATTCGTTTACGCCGAAATTCTGTTGTTCCTGACCAACTCATTGATGGAGAGATACTTGGAAGCTTTTTCACAAAGGCAGAACAAAACCAGATACCATACAAGAATCTCAAAAAAAATGGAGGGTACTGATGTGAGATTTAAAACCATTTGTAAGGTCCTTAGAGTTGGGGGGATGGTATTTTTTATGGGTTGTTGGTGCAGACTTTGGAGCCTGCAGAGAGTACCTGTATTGACTCGTGGTTGCTGAGTTGACAGGATGGTCCATAGGCTGGATGAGTTCGTTTTGTTCACTTAGTGAACGAGGGTGAACAAAACCCAGAACTTTGATTGGTTTTTTGTAACAGGTGCCTTTAAATTTGGGAGTTCCTCCCTTGTAATTCACAGGATGAAAAAAAAAAAAAGGGTAACTACCTAGTTGCCACGTCACAATTTCTTCTAAAAGGTTAATGCTAGAGCTACAATAAACTGAGCGGCAATATGTACAAGCACCAATATATGGTGGGTACAATGTTTTGAAAGGGCGCGATTTACCAGAGAACCTGGAATCTACACATCTATCGTTCATTACAGTAGTTTATTGCAAGTTTTCTTTATAAAAGACCTTCTCATGAATCATCTTCCATGTGTTATTCTTAATATCGTATCAGTCATATTTAAATGATTAACACTTGAAATACGATATCCGGTTCAAATCTTGAGTATCTTGGGATATTGGTATTCCAGTTTTTTTCGTGGTTATATTTGAATGATTAACACTTAAAATCAAACATTTTGGCCAAAATCTGGCCGAGCGTACCACTATCATAATTGATTAAGTTGATTTTCTTGAATGACCACAGACCTAGAAAAATATGTGGTGCGTTGGGGTAACACTTAAGGTCATTTTGTCGATAGGTAGGTTAGGTAAGGTAGGGCACTCTCGAGTGATGGAACCGATAGGTCCTACTTTCCAAAAGGCTGAAGCTAATGCGATTTGATCTTTACGATGATATGGACCAATTTTACGGAGTCAGTGTGCTGCATGTGTACGTGCACTGTGCACGTCGTACATGCTTTGGTACTTGGATGTCGTGTTCATCCAAATACATGGTAGGTTTATCCATGTTCCTTTTTTGAGTTTTGACTTTCCTCAGTCCCAAACTTTAAGGGATTTTGCTATTTGAACAATGAGATTAAATTGCAATTGAAATATTAGAATGTGGGGCTCACATGGTTACACTTCAAGAGCTGGAATTTTTTGAGGTTGTTCTCTTCACCATGTACATCATCCTCGTAAAAAATCAATCTATTCTAAAACTTCAATTTTTAATAACAATTGATGGGAAGTTGATTGTAAATTAACGGTGAGGAAAATAGTCAAATTTTTATGGAGTTTGAAGTTTTAGAATGGGCTGATTTTTTGTAAAGATGGTCTGCATAGTGAAGAGAACAACCTCATAAAATTACAATTCTTGAAGTTTAACCATGTGGGCCCTACAATTCAGTTTTACAATTGTAAAATTGGTTTGAATGTTCAAATAGCAGCTTCCAACTTTAAGAGGGTTTTTGGCAACCATAAGTCAAAGTGTTTCTACTTTTAAGAAGTTAAAAGTTATGATAAGTTTGTATGTTTTTCCAATGGGTCTTTTTTTGGGATGCTGTTTTAGATCCTCATTGAGTTTTTTTTTCAAATCTTATGATTGTAATGGAACTATGTACTTTCTTCTCCTCTCTAATGAAATTTTTCTTTCCTTTTTCCAAAAAAAAAAAAAAAATGAGAAGTTTGTATGACAAAGTATTAACTTATAAGTTAGTTATTCGTTGGAGACCATTATTTGTTTAAGAGAGAAAATGATAAACTTAATGCGCAACTTATATGCAAAAGTAACTTCTCACCAGTTAAAAGCAAAAAAAATTACTTTGGATAACAGAAACTTTTTTACTTATATAAGTCATTTTGTTTTTGCATTCTATATATGCTTTTTGACTTATGTAAATCGGAAAGTTACTTATTATTGAGTTGTCAAACACCCTATAAAAGGGGAATGATACGTCAGCCCCAAGTCCCCTAGCATTCTAGCAGACCGGCTCAATTATTTGGTGGTAAGGTGAAAAAGTCTTTAGTACTATACAAATTCCATAAAATGGTTTATCGATTCTATAAATCAGATGGGTACTATAAAGTCAGATAGTTATTGAACTGAATTAATAAGAAATTCTAATACCAAATTTTAGATTATGAAATTCATTTTATTTCTTAATCACTCAAGTCCAATGTCTTCCCTTCAACTTGAGGATATGCACAAATACATTTTTTTTTAACTTATAAATTTGATTGAAATTTAATGATGAAATCTCTTTGCGGGATTCAATACCAAGAGATTAGGAAGGAACAAAGAGTCAATCATTTAAGTTACGAATGTAATCTCTTTGAAAACTGCATAATACAAAACACTTGAGGAGGGCCCACATTGGCGCGCGTCATGGAGAAAATAAAGAAATGAAAAACAAAAAATTGAGGAACTTTTTTTGATTAGTAAAGAAATATATTTAAAGAAGAGGAAGAATGTACAAAAGAGAGAAACAACACAGAAAAGAAAACTTTACAAAGATCCCAAGTGGGATGACAAACAAAGCATGAAAACTCAAGTGCACGGACTAGTCAGGGAGAAACATAGCATCCCAATTGAAAATATACTAATCAACACGCCAGTTAAAACTAGTAAAACGTGCAGAAGCCCAGATGTAAATCTGAAGTTTGACGTCTATGTTTATATCCCAAGAAGACTTCGATTTTTCTTGAAATATTCTTCGATTTCTCTCAATCCAGATATACCAAAAAATGGCTGCCGGAATTAATGGCCAAATGATTTTACCTTTTCCTTTTAGTCCCAAGGATGACCAGCATAAGGCTAGTTGCAAAACAGAGTGTGGAAAAACCCACGCCCAACCTGTGTTTAGAAGTAAATAATTCCAAATTTCCTTCGCAAATGGGCAGTGAAGTAGCAGGTGATTAGCACTTTCTTCACAACGTAAGCATAGTGAACAACAATTTGCTAAGTGAAAACCCCTGCTTCTTAATTTATCGATCGTCAAAATCTTTTCGTGTGATACTAACCAAAAAAAGAAGTTGATCTTCGGTGGGACAATTGTGTTCCTAATAAGTTTGGAAGGGAATTCATTCGATTCAGTTTTGATAAGTTCATCATAGAGAGATTTAACTGAGAACTGACCTTTAGCCGAGAGAGTCCATCTTCTATAGTCATCAGATGAATTGAGGGTTGGAGGTGATTCACTAATTGCAGAAAAAAGAGCCGATAGTTGCATTGTCTCTCTATCATCTAGTCGTCTGCGATTAAAAGTGATATTCCAATTGTAAGTACCAGTAAGTGAAATCTGAATGTGATCTGCAATTGTCCCAAGTTTTGCACTTGCAATGTTGTACAATGAAGGTGCCACCTTTTTTAGTTGTGTATCTCCCATCCAAACATCTGTCCAGAATGAAATTTTTTGACCTAATTGAACTTTGAGTCTTGAGAAATTTGTAACCAAATTGGAAAATGAGGCAATTGTATGCCAACAAGAGTGACCGTATGTAGAACAAACAGTAACTGGCGCCCAACTCGAAGGAGACTTTCTAAACTTCTCGGTAATTATTATGCACCAAAGGTTATTTTTTTCCAGACCGAATCTCCAACACCACTTGGTGAGCATAGCTATGTTCATCACTTGTAGTCTTTTAACCCCAAGTCCACCTTCTTTTAATGGTTTACACACCAAGGACCAGTTAGCTAAGTGAAAACCTTTAGCTTCGCTACATTTCTCCCATAGAAAGTTCTTGATTTTTTTCTCCAAGATATTAATGATAGCAACAGGTGCTTTAAAAATGGAAAAGAAGTAAATTGGTAGGCAAGAAAGCACAATTTTAACAAGAGTTAATCTACCACCTTTAGAGAGCAAGTTCTTCTTCCACGAAGCCAATTTTTTATCAAACCTTTCAATGATTGGATCCCAGAGCGATATAGCTCTAGTAGTGGCTCCAAGAGGCATACCGAGATAGATGAATGGAAGTAAGTCTGTTGAACACCCTAATCTTTCAGCCCATTCCTGTAAAGAGGGGATGACACCTATGGCAATCAGTCTTGTCTTTGATGTGTTGATTCTTAAACCAGAAACAATTTCGAAACAACGAAGAATGCTGAAGAGAGAGTAGACTTCTTTCCATTTGTCATCTATGAAGAAAATTGTGTCATCTGCATAGTGTAGGTGTGAAATTTTTGTACCTTCCTCTTTCACTATGAAACCATTAATCACAGTTTTCTCAGCAGCCCTGTCTAAAAATCTTGAGAAACCATCCATAGCAATATTAAAAAGAAGTGGCGAGAGAGGGTCTCCTTGACGAACTCCTCTTGAACAATTGAAGTTACCGAAGGATGAATCATTGATAAGGACTGAAAAAGTTGTTGTAGAATAACAAAAGTGCATCCATCTACACCACTTAGATCCGAAACCCATTTTTTGTAAAATTGATTCAAGATAGGACCAGTTGACCCTATCAAAAGCCTTCTCCAAATCTACTTTGCAAATGATTCCAGGTTTCTTTATTCGAATTCTTGAGTCCACTAGCTCATTAGCAATAAGTATACCATCGACAATTTATCGACCATCACTGTAAGCACATTGAAAATCAGTGATAAGTTTGGGCATTACTAATTTAAGGCGAGTTGCAAGCACCTTCGAAATTATCTTGTACATGCTGGTAAGAAGACTAATTGGACGACAATCCTTAATTGATTCGATATAATCTTTTTTTGGCACCAATGTGATGTAGGTTGAGTTGTGTCGCAGATCAATGGAGTCATGATCATAAAATTCTTCTACTGTTTTCATCACATCATCTTTAATAAAATACCAACACTTTTTGAAGAATGCAATTGGATAGCCATCTGGTCCCGGGGCTTTTTCCGCTCCAAGTTCTTTAATAGCCTTAAGAACTTCTTCTTCAGTGAACTTGGACTCAAGGATGTCCCTTTCAATGGTGGAGAGTTGTTTGAACTCAAAGGGACGTCGAAGAAATGGAAAAGGGGTTAGTTGTAGTCAAATGAAATGAAACTGTCAACAAGGGTAGGCCATAATCGTCATTACGAAATTTTGATGAGGGTACAAATGAGATAAATCATGTTTCAGAAATTCGAAGTTTGTGCTTGTTGTGTCGTAAATATTTGCAAATATTCACGTCTTCACTGGCATAATTTCTGTTGCATGTGTTTTGATTGTGGGTGGATAAATGCAATCATAGGACAAATTAATTTCATGTGAATTTGATAAAAATAATGAATATTTATAGTCATTTTAAAATTGTAAATAATCATTAGTCACTTTTTTTTAGTAGGCAACAAAAAAAAATCATTAATAAAATAGACATCTCAATTAGATTAGCACCTCAAACATCACCTATCACGCGAGAAAAAGGGAGAATAGCATCCTAATCCTCGCTTATTAAGGGTGATTATTTTTTTTTGCCTCTAACTAGTGGCAGATTCATAAAAAATATTTTTTATTTTTAACTACTAACTAGTGATAGTAGGAAGAAAGCCTCTATTTTTTTACTTTAAATTTCTTAAGTGCTAGTAAATGATCTCAAATTACTTACTATCACTTAAATTTTTAATTAAAAGTTTTTTACTAGTTGGCACTTGTAAAACAAAGAATATTTTGATGAGCGTGCCACTTTGAAGAGCGTGCCACTAATTCGAAGAAAAAAAAAACATTTCACTCCTAAATCTTGTATCCGTATATGAAACTGCAATAGAGTACGGGTTTTTGACACGTGGGGGGCTGAGTTGACAGGATGGTCCATAGGGTGGATGAGTTCGTTTTTGTTCACCCATTCAGTGACGTGGGTGAATAAAACCCAGAACTTTGATTGGCCTTCTGTAATGGGTGTTGGTTCATTTTAATTTTCCTTTTTCTTAGAACCACTGATCAGAACTGTGGGTTTTATCCACCCATGTTAAGAGTGGGTGCCTTTAAATTTGGGAGTTCCTCCCCAACAATTCATAGGGTGAAAAAAAGGTATCTACTTTGTTGCCACATTAGAATCTCCTGGAAAAGGGTAATGCTAGAGCTACAACAAGCTGAACAACAATATGCACAACAAGCTGCAGTATTTGATGGATTTATAATTTTTTTTAAAGGCCGTAATTTAAGCGAAATCCACACATCTACCATTCATTACAGCTTGATGTAAGTTTAACATTTTTTTTTTTGGAGAGTAAGCTGAGGTTAAAGAGATCCCAACCGATATATTAAAATGTATCAAGAAGTACATCGGGGATAGGCTTTACCCGCCTTATCATCAAAAATTATCTTTTTCAGATCCTCTGCAAAGGAACTAGGAGTAATTTCAACAAAAACAGCAGAAGGATATAAACTAGCTAGGTGATCAGCAGCTCTGTTAGTCTCACGATGCACATGTTGAATGGAGAATTCTTCGAGACCACGAATCATATGCCAAATTGAACGCATAATAGGGATAGCAATCCATGGAGGAGTAGCCATTCGTTGCACATATGCAATAACCTGTTTAGAATCAACTCCAACTTGAATACGGTGAAAACCATGTAAAGAGGCCAATCGAAGGCCAATTTATAATCCTTGTAGTTCATGAACAACAACGGAAATAGGGGACGAACTACCAGCAGCTGCGGCTTGAACTTCTCCATCCTCGTTCCTTATAATTGCCCCAAACCCAGCAAAATCATCACATAAAGACCCATCTGTATTTAGCATAACACATCTATTTGAGGGTTTTAACCAATAACATGAAATGAACCTCGGAACAACAAATTGAGCGTCAAGGCACCATTTATCCATGAATTGCCGGTTATAATCAGTATCAACAACACTCTTGTTAAACATAGAAGCTTTCAATCGTACCTCAAGGCGAATAATTGATAGAACCTGAAAAGGAGGTCGAGTCTCAGATCTAAAAACCCGTCGATTCCTCTCGGCCCACACATGATAAAAGAAGGCATTAAATGTCAACTTCTTTATATAAGTAATAGAGTTGTCCCCATTAAAATTATCTGAGCACCATTTTAATTCCTGATCAGGTGGTAAAATAGATCTATTATAACCAAGATCAGTAAGAAGGTGGTTCCAAATGAAATCCGCAAACGGGCATTCAAAACAAAGATGTTCTATATCTTCATCTGCCTCCCCACAAAGAACACACTTTGATTCACTAACCACACCCCATAGAAAAAGCTGAAAACGTGTTTTTGCAATTCTTTTCAGTATCATCCAAGTAACAAAACTATGGCGAGGGATCCTTTTCTTGAACCATACTAAAGAAGTCCACTGCAAAACAGGTTTCATATGCCGCAAAGAGAGATAAGTGTCTTTGAGAGTAAAATTACCTGTATTACTAGCACTCCAAATTAGTTGATCATCAGAATGGGGATCAACTCGCACTTCAAGAAGACTATTTGTAACTTTTCCTAAACTTGACATTAAATGTGGAGGCACAGACCAACCTTTCTGATCAATACATGCACTGACTAAGGCTTCAAAATGCAAGGTAGAGTCATAGCGAAGAGCTACTGGAAACCAAGAATTAAGAACACCAAGAGGATGCCAATTATCATGCCAGAAACGAGTATTGCCTATTGCCAACAATGTGAAAAACAAAGCGCCTAGCAACAACCCTATCATCCAATATTCTCCTCCAGCACCAAGAAGCCTCACTAGGAACACCCATACTCCAAAAATCTTTATTTTTTATCAGATTTCGTTTCACCCATTGAACCCATAAAGTAGGTTTATCATTAACTAGATTCCAAATATGTCGTAGATTAGCAGCCAAATTACAAACCTCCAAGTTTCTTACCGCAAGACCTCCTTCTTTCAAAGGATAGCATACCTCATCCCATTTAATATTAGCTTTTTTAGGATGAAGATCAACACCAGACCAAAGAAATCGACTGAATAACATATTAATTTCCTTACGTACACGCTTAGGTAATACAAAACATGAGGTCCAAAACACCAACATACTACTAAGAACAGCACGTATAAGAAGAAGGCGTCATGCATAAGAAAGTGATTTACCTTTCCATGACTGAACTCTGGAAGTGATCTTCATAGGAATTATCTTTCATGCGTTATACTTATAGTCTGTTTGGAAAAGGGATTTGGAGGAGGAATTTTGTGGGGACCAGAGATTTTGTGGAAAAATCATGTTATATTTTTCCTCAAAATCCCTGGTCCCCACAAAATTTCTCCCTAAAATCCCTTGTCCAAACAGACTATTAGAGAATGGATCAAATGCCACATCCACAATATCCCTACTAAGACAAAGAGAGGATCGAAAGGCTGATTTTTTGTAAGAATGTTCTTCTCACCTTGTACTTCATCATATCCAAAAACTATCCAATTTTAAAATTTCTAACCTCGTCAAAAGTTGGTTGCAATTTTGTACTAAAATTGAATCGTACAATTTTAAAATTTTAGTGAGATGATTTGAAGGGTTTAGAAGTCTTAGAACTCAATGACTTTTGGATATAATGATCTATACATTGAGGATATCATTGTTATCATAAATTAGTCATTAGATCATCCTCATCTATTTAATGGGGTACGAATTGGGCATTTTTGAATAACTAACCCGTGAAGTCTAACATCTTACCCAAATCTTGGATACCACAGTTATCAGTTCATTTTCTTGCAATGACCACAGAAAAATATGTGGTGGGTCATTTTTTGTCGATTGGTAGGGTAGGGTAGGTTAGGTAAGGTAAGGGACTGTGGAGTGATGGCCCATTGGCCCCTGTAGGTCCTACTTTCCTAAAGTTCAAACGATTTGATTTTACGATGATATGGACCAGGAGGTGTGCTGCACGTACATGTATGTGCACTGTTCAACATCGTACATGCTTTGGTACTTGGATGTCGATCGTGTTCTGCCAAATTCATGGTAGGTTTTCTGAACTTTCTAGTTCCTTTTGAGTTTCGACTTTCCTCCCTCACAAACTTAAAAAGGGACTGATATGTCAGGCCCGCCTAATATATATTCTAGCATATGGACTCATTTATTAAGTGGCTAGGTGTTAAATAAGATATAGATTTTATAAAATAGTTTGTCGATTTTATAAACCTAACAAGTTATTTTGTATTATTCGCTCTCTAAAATCGATAATTATTAGATTGAAATAATGAGAAATTGGATTCAGGGTCTAGGGTTTAAATTTCAAATTCCAAATTTAGAATTATAGAATTTTCTTATTTTTTAATCACTGGAAGGCCTACCATCTTCGCTTCATGTTGAGGATATGCACCTATATATATATAAATTGGATTAAAATTTAAAGATGAATTTTTTTTTTTACAATTCAAAATCACGACTTGCAATATGAAAATCATGTTTCTAATCACTCTAGCAAGTGGTCAGTTATTTTTATCCTACACATATTAGAAAGATTAAGAAGATGAATCCTTCCTAAAGTGAGGAACAAGATTCAATCATCTAATAGTTTGTTTGGACAAGGAATTTTAGGGAGGGATTTTATAGGGACCAAGAATTTTGAGGAAAAATATAACATGAATTTTCTACCAAATTTCTAGTCCCTACAAAATTCCTCCCCCAAATCTCTTGTCCAAACAGACTATAAGTTTAGAATATTCATACAAAATCAAGAGAAGTGACCGGGTGAAAAGAGTTGAAATATGAGCATACTAGGTATATCGTCGTGCCTCCGGCACGACTCAAAACCTTGGTCAGTAGATTTGCCGGTAGCGGTGGGGAGGAAGAACCGACACAGATCGAGAAAAAAAAATAAGGGGAGATGTAGAGAGGAGAAGAGAGGGTTAGCAGAGAGAGGAGAAAGGGGGCATGCAAAGAGAGGGGAGTAGAGAGAAATCGTGAGAGAGAGAGAGGGCAGGGAGAGAAAGGGGGAGCCAGCTTATTAAGCAGGACATAATTTATAAACAGGACAAATCTACCCCCGTCCTGGATTGTATAAGAGATAATTACTACTTTTAAATCAAACGACTCTCTTTATTTTGATATCTCATCCTTTAGTTCACAATTTTTCCATGACCACAATTTTTTAATAATATATATGAACTGTACTACATACAAGTGTGATTTAGATGCCACCGACATCTAATGAAGCTAATTAGTAATTAATTACTCACGAAAGTCAGAGTGCTAACGTATGTGAAGAAAAAAAAAAAAAAAATCAAACGAGTTTTCAAAGTCAGGGTTAGGAATGTAATCTGTTGAAAACTGCATGCATAAAACAAAACACTTGGAGGCCCCATTGGCGATAGAGAAAGAACTCAGCATCGATGTTCGAGAACAAAAAAGCTTGCACGAGACATTGAGCTTAGAAGTCCACGTTGACGTTAAAGAATTCCAAGTAGTTTGAACAAAAAGGTCTAAGAAATGGAAAAAGGGAGTTTGTGTATGAAAACGACGACAAGGGTATAATTGTCATTACGAAATTTTGATGATATAAACGAGATAAATCATGTTTCAGAAATTCATAGTCTGTGCTTTCTTGTGTCGTAAATATTTGCAAATATTCACCCGAATTTACATACAAATACTTTTTAAATTGGTTCAACTATTAAGTCATATCAAAATTATTCATGTTGTTGTATATCTCATCTTAAGTATGTATGCATAGAAAAACAGGAAATCAGAAACATACTATATTGAGATCTCAAAGATGCCTTAAAGAAAAGAATCCTTAAAAAAAAAAAAAAATCATGTAACCATATGAAAAACATAATGAGATACATCTAACAATATCATCATGTCTCTTTAATGTCATTAATGATAATCACTTGATTAATGGATTTAGAATGTATAAACTGCCATAATTTCTTGTACATATGCTTGGCAATAATATAGGAAATAACTAATTTACAGCTAATGAATATTTGTAGTCATTTTAAAACTACAAATAGTCATTTATCATTTACTTTTTTACCTAGCTAATAACAAAAATTATTTCATTGATATAATAGGAGTCATATACAAAAACAGACATCCCGATTAAATTAGCACCCTAAAAACACCTCTCATGCGAGAGACTATCTAAATTATAGTAGAGTCCATCTTCACAAAACTATGAAGAAAAGGGAAAATAAATTCGTAATCCTCCCTTCCACCAAAGGAGAGAGAGGAACCTCTACAGGCCAAACAATCGGCCGCAAAATTCAGCTAATGAAAGCAAGCATTGGTTATCTTGGCTAGCTAGTTAGGGCTATTACTCATTACTCACTGTCTTTTGCCAAATCTATGTAAGATGAGTAGTGCTGTTTGGACCAACTATGGCCCTGCTTCGTACGCCGTAAATATTCGCAAATGCAAAAATTCACGGTTCTTGTAGGAGTTAATAAAAAATCTATAAATTAGAAAAATAAATAAATAAAAATTTTTAAATTGTTTACTTTGTAAGTTCATTGCAAATTCCACCAAATATTTACTATTAGATGGTCTCATCAATCACCTACAAACACATGATGAACCGTGAATATTCGCATTTGCGAAAATTCACGGTGTACCAAGCAGAGCTTAAGTTACAAAAGTTGTGCCCAATGCTTATGTGGCATGATTTGCTCCTCTGTCGTGTAAGTTATAAACCCATTCAAAATACTTTTAGGAGGGAAAAGTAGTGGGTCTTACCCTACCACATAAACATATGATACCACTTTTGTAAAACTATCAGTCGAAAAAGTATTATTGATGTGAGACCCACTTAAATTAGTTCACTATGATTGCAATATCAAAACTTTTAGAGCTCAAACAACGACAACATAAAATTTAAAAAAAAAAAAAACTACGTCTTAGTTTTTTGATCAATTGTCGATGAAAAGAGTAACGAAACAATCTCCAAGATTATTTAGAAATATTTCATGTAAATGAGATTTCAACCCTAATTTATATTACCAATATATAATTAAACTTTAACAATTAAGCTATTTAGCAGGGACTAGTAACAAAAAAAAAAAAAAAAACAACTGCATCTTAGTTTCACACCATTATTTACAACCCTTTAATGAAAACGACCATTCCATAATCTTTCTCAAAATAGTTGATGTAAATGTGACCATGACACGTAACAAAAAAAAGTAGCAGGGGTTCAATTAAACGCAAGAATTACCAATCACAGTTGTTTGCCTTTTGCCATCTCTCATCGCTCTCGCTAATTATTACGCGGGCTTTGGTTGGTAACTTGGAAACTAGGGTACTACTAAATTGACTTGACGAGTTATTGGTTTTCGTTTGCATGCAACAAACAAATAAATGAAGGGCCTTCTTTAGGTTAGATTTTTTTTTTTAATTTATAACGTATTTATAAAAATCAATTCATTTGGACAACCTCAAATAGCTCAATGGACACACGATAATAAAATCCATAAATGAATAAATAGTCTAAAAAGGACCTCAAAACTAAGTAACCAAACCGTGGGTCGGAGCAGGAACGAAAGTGGGAGTGGGAGCGTCGGAACAGCCGATTAAACAATGTTCTTAGTTCAAAAATACTTTCGAAGTGGGAGCATCGGAGTGTAGTTCACAGTGGGAGCGCAAGGTTCGAAAGCAGGAGCGTCACCCCTATACCAAAGTTTCAGTTACTAAGCCCCAAACCATTGATGGATAGACCACACGACTTACTTGTCTACCTTATATATCGTACAATTTTTAGGACTTGTAGTACAAAGACTCCAACCAATAAGATGCAAGCTACTGGCTCTATGAGATAAGAAGCGAATTTGGTATGTTGGTGTTAATAATTTACATTCAAAAGGAATTTCTGATAAAGGAAAATAAATACATTACATATTCGATAGAGAAGAAATTTAATGCGCTGGGTTTACGTGTGCCCGAGGGCATAGTCGTAGGCCATAGTAGTAGACTAGAGAACATGATAACATCAAAAGGCTTTGTACCCTCAATCCTTTGATTATTTAAAATCTACCAGCGTGGTCTTTTATCTTTAAAGAAGATGATCTTCAAAGATAAAATTTTTTGATCTTCACTGTGTGCTCATAAATTTAAAAGATGTGTACAAATATCTTTCTAAAATTAACCACTAAGGGGTGGTTTAGTGGTAAAGACTCACACTTCAAAGAGGCTGCGGGTTCGAAACCCCCCAGTGGTCAATCCACCAAAATTATTCTTAACTTACCAAATTATATGTTGGAAAACTTCTGTGTGGAAAACTTCTGTGTGGATCGGAGTATGCGACTAGGGGAATTAGTCACACCCAAAAGGTGAGAACATCTCTTGACTACATAAAAAATAAAAAATTATCGTTTTAAAATTTAAAATTATTTATGAAAACAAAGGCCAAGCTTGCAGTTTTGCCTCACATTCCACAAAGGGAAAAACTTTTATGTTTTGCTTAGCACTAGCCACTAGGATGTTTGAAATTTCGCCCTAGTATTCAGTGATCTTAAAGTTTGGTTTATTTACCTTTTCTTTTTTTTCCTTTTTTTTTTTTTTTTGGCAATTCGTGTGCAATTGAAAATGCACAAAGATTTGGCCTGCTCCACTCCAAAACCTCTCTCTTATACTCTCGATAATAGCACTAGCTGTTGTGGATACCCTGTTGTGGATACCCTTATAAAAAGGTGATGCTCCGCTCCAAAACCTCACTCTTTCATTCTCAAATGCACTTTCGCAATTTGTCTTAGAAAACTCTTAATTAAAATTTAATTTAAATATTTTTAATTGGACGCCCTAACACTTACTTAAATAATTGACTCTTGTTCCTCACTTTAGGAAGAATTCATCTTTTTAATTTTTCAATATATGTGGGACAAAAGTATGGGTGCATATCCTCAAGTTAAAGCAAAAACGTAGGACTTGAGTGATTAAAAAATAAATGAATTTCATAATTTTAAATTTGGGAATTAAAATTTAAATCCCGAATCGAATTTTTTTTTTTATTCCGAGGTGTATGAAAGTCAAAAATGTTAAAGAATAGGTAGGAAGAATGTCGGCAACTGGATTTGAGTAAAGTCAAAAGGAACTTTTGTTTGTTTCCTGGCCGTCCGATTATTGGAAGGATCCCACAAAAAAAAAAAAAAAAAAAAAAAAAAAAAAAAAAAACCCTTATTGTCTAATAATAATTATGTTCACCATATGATTCTTCCATTAAAAACTGATTTTTAGATGATCTATTTTGAGTCAACTTAATTTTGATGACTTTTAATCAAAATAATAGGGCCAAGGGCCAACAGAGGAGAGCCTACTTTGTGAAGATCAACTCTGGAATTGTCTCCACGTCAGCCCCATAAGATTTGGAAATTAGCTGGCTAAAGAGCTAGTTCAGTGAAATGAAATCCTCAGATCCATTGTTATGTGGATTGAGAATCCCCAGTGCACCACTCGAATCCCCAAATCCATCACTCTGCACCTTAATTTGAGGATCCGTTAATAATACACTAATACCCATCAATGGTCAGTTTTTCGAGTCGTTTAATATCAATCTAACAAACATAATTTTAAATATAACCCTACTAGTACATGAGACTTTTGGTTCAATAGTTGTGCATTTCTCCTATAAAATCTTTGGTAGTGGAAATTTTGGGATCGAAACTTCTCGGCCGCCATAAATCCCTTTTAATCATAGAAAAAAAAAAAAGCAAATTTGTGTTGGAATCTTAAAATGCAATTTCTCCACTGAACTTGCCCTAAAGAAATCAGAATTGAGGTGGGCATCGATAGCATTATTTGGGTGAGGAATGGGTCTCCGATCTCATCACCGTCAAATCAAAATCAATCCTTGGTACTTGTAATACAATGACAATCCATTTAATCAAGATTGAAGATCCTTTCAAACAATATATTTGTTGAGTAAGTCATACCTGCCCACACTTTCAATGCATCCAACAATCGGAGCCGTTCATCTTAAAAAAAACTCTAAGATCAGGTAGTCAGCATAAAAAAGTATTTGATTTGCGTCCAATGGACGCTAAAGATTTAGGCCACAATCACGTGGTTTGACACCTTAGACCTCATGGTCAACCACAAAATCTACAGAAGTCTTCGGTATCAGGGACAAATAAGTCTACAAATCTTACAGTAAGGTTATATTGGTCATTAGATTAACAAGGAGACAAGAGAACAAATACCAAATCTTTACAAGGTATGGCGGATAATACAGTATCGTCGACCCCCATTCTGGACCGTTAGATGTCTACGAATACAACAACATTTCGGTATTTGATGTTACGTTTCATAAAAAATCAGAGACAACGTCATCACCAAACTTTGACCGTTGGATGTTCTCGAACCACACAACTGTTCTTTGCAGATGTTACGTTTCGGCAGTCAATAAAATTCCAACGACTGTAAGGTCTTGTCACATCTGACTTTGCCTTTACCGTCTTTGATTATTGATTTCTAACCGCCGGATTCAATGGCTTCATCTGTTTTTGACAACAGTGCTGCTATTTGAACCCACCGTTTTACAAAACGGATGCCCGACACTTATGTGGCATGGTGGGTCTCACTACCACATAAATTGGACACCCTAGACCTGGCAACGGGTTAGGGTTAGGGTCGACCCTAGCCGGGTTGGCGGGTTAACTGGTCAAGATTGATCAACCCTAACCCTGACTCGTTTAATAAACGGGTCAGTTTTCCAAACCCTAACCCTAGGCGGGTTGACCCTAACGGGTTGGCGGGTTAACTCTAACTAAAATTTTAAAAATTTAAATACCATTTATTACTCATTAATTATTATTTTAAACTTAAAACTCATTAGATAAATTAAAATTTGTCAAATTTATTAGTTAAAAGATTAAATTACTAACTAAAACTTAAAAATTAAAATTTACTTATAAAAAACTGAAACTAAAGTTTTATTTAAAAAAAAAATATAATTTACGGGTTGGCGGGTCATCCGCGGGTTAGGCGGGTTGACCCTACTGACCCGCGGGTCCAAAAATGTCAACCCTAACTCGACCCGTTTAGTTGGCGGGTCGAGTTAGGATCGGATTAGGCGGGTCGGGTTAGGGTCGGGTTGGCGGGCCGGGTTACCCGTTGCCAGGTCTAGGACACCCCTTAAAAATATTTTTGGGAGAAAAAAAGTAGTGGGTCTTATCATGTCATGTAAGTGTCGGGCATCCGTTTTATAAAATGATGGGTTCAAAAAACTTTATTGCTTTAACAAGTGCTCAAATTTTATTTAATGTCATGTATGGATGAGTGGAATGATTTTATAGTTTGTTTCTTTTTAAATCTGCAAATTTATATGTTTGGTTGGCAAAAATGAAAATTATATTCTAAAAAATGTGAATCATATGAGGAATCGCAATTCCCAATGAATAGGTTTCATGCATAAAAAAAGCCAATAAAATACAGGAATGAGAATTTAATTCTAATTCTATTTCCGTCGTTCAAACATGACAAAGCGATTCCCCAAACTAAAAATCACATTTACATCGTCTAAACAAGACATAAGAGTGATCAGTCAGAGCATCTCCAATGCAATGTGGATGTGGTAAAATAAGACTGCCACATAGGAAAAATACACATTTCTCAAAAAAAAACTTCTCAAATATTAATGTGAAGACACACTTTTAAACTGAGTTGGCAGTGGAATGGAATACTATTGGTGGAATGGATGTGAAAAACGAGGACATTGTGAAGTTGAATGTCTAGAATTTGAAAGAATTAGACATTCAACTTCACAATGTCCTCGTTTTTCACACTAGTGTCTTTCCATTCCACCAATAGCATTCCATTTCATTGCCAACTCAACTTAAAATTGTATGTTCACATTAGCATTTGAAGAGTTTTTTATAGAAAGATGTGTATTTTTCCTATGTGGCAGTCTTATTTTACCACATCCACATTGCATTGGAGATGCTCTCAGTCTAGTTTGTGAGAGCCACACGAAAATAAATTAAGAGTTGACTTTTTGTGATAATACTCTCATCAACATTTAGATCATCTATAAAAAAAAAATTAGCGAATTTTAAAATTCTAACTTTATTAAAGTTTGATTGGAAATCAATGATAAAATATTCATTCAATAACTACTAGAATTTGACCAAATTTTTTATGAGATTATAAATTTGAGAATTGACCAATTTTTAGTGAAAGTAATTTACTAGGTAAAGAGACTAGTAGAATATAAACACAAAATGAGCCCTTAGATGATCTATGTTGGCCCCTCATCCCTGATTGTCTTCCTTAGGTCCCAATGAATCTCCTAGATCATGCAGAAGCGAATAACGAGGGACTTAAGAACCCAGGTAGAGATGATCAAAATGTGTAGCTTCAGAGGGTAATTTTAGAAGGGCCATTGATACTTCTACATAACTTTTTACTAAATGCACACAATTCAATTTTGTACTGTAGGTTCTATACAATTCACAATATAAAATGGTTTGTCGATTATTTATGGCCGACAATATTGCTTTGATGGTTCTCGGTTTGTGATAGTTTATTTAATGAAATTTATATTATTGGTTATGAGTTGGAGATGAACAATTCAACCAAAAGTTGTGCGGATATAGTAATTAGTTGTGTGAAAATATACGCGGCCTCGGTATAAATCCAAGGTGAGTGTAAATCATATAAGAGCAAGGCCAGTGGAAACCCCTTAACCCCTCAAAACTTTGGGTGGGTTGAGGGGGTTAAGGGTGTGGTAGGGCCACTAGAGAAGCGTGAAGGCTCGCTGCGGAAGAGTTCCACGAGTCAACTGAAGTCAATAGTAACTTTGATTTTTCCTGTCGCGTAACTGTTGCGCGCAAGGTACTCTTACGCGAGTACACCTGAACCCTTACCACCACCCCAAACTAAAGGTTAAGTTGGAGATTCTGGGATTCAAGGGTTCCCATTGACCGTGATTTTTATAGTCTGTTTGGACAAGGGATTTTAGGGAGGGATTTTGTGGGGACCAGTGATTTTGAAGAAAAATATAACATGATTTTTCCACCAAATCCTTGGTCCCTACAAAATCCCTCCTCCAAATCCCTTGTCCAAACAGACTATTAGTTCAAGGGTTTAGTAAACTTCTGACCGTTAGATTATCCAAAATGATCAGTTAGTGGACCCAACAATGTGCTACGTGGTGCTTAAACAATCAGTAACTTTTAAGAAGTAGAATGCTCCAGACGTACAAAATCATAAATTTTTATTCAATTGTTTCATTTTAGACTCTTCATCTCACTCTCACCATATAAAATTCCGTAGTTATTTACAGATTTCTTCACTCCCTCTCTCTCTCTCATCCCAACTCTCTCTCTCTCTAAAACAGAAAATGGTTTTGCTTACGAGAAACGTTATCCAGCAGCTTCTAAAAGCGGTTTTCCGGTAGAATCATATATATGGGGAAAACAGCTAGGTGGTTTCGAGGATTATTAGGCGGTAAGAAGCAGGATTCATCTTCATCGTCTTCCGCCGTAGCTGGTGGCGGAACTTCAGACTCGAAACCAGCGAAGAAGAAATGGAGTTTCGTCAGATCTTTTAGAGATAGTAAGGAGCTAACAACACCGTCGACGGTGAACAATAATAGTACTAATCATGAAAGAAAGGGATCTTACAGAGAGAGCTGTTCATCTTCATCGTGTTCGTATTTAGACCCTACTGTGGATCCAAACAAACACGCAATAGCAGTAGCAGCAGCCACCGCTGCGGTGGCGGAAGCGGCTGTTGCAGCTGCTCATGCTGCTGCTGCGGTGGTTAAATTGACTAGTAGTGGACGTTCCACCACGGCGTACGTTAGCTCTTCATCTAGTGGTTTAAGGAGAGAAGATTGGGCTGCTCTTAAGATACAATCCACTTTTCGAGGTTATCTGGTTAGTTTTTTTTTTTTTCTTTCTCTTCTTCCACGCATTTTCATTCTTTCCCAAAATTACCCTTCAAATTTGCTCAAAATTCCCATAATCCACTCCTTGTAATTCTTGAAAATTGGGTTTTCGTAACGTTTTCTCTCATTTCATTTCTTTTCTTTTTCGGAAAAGTAAAAAATCAGAGATTCGTTAAATCTGCTTATGTGTTTTGTCTGATTTTAGTTACTGTAATTCTGTTCTTGGTTTTCGTCCAGCACTGAAAAAGAAACCATTTTGGGTAAAGAAAAAACCGCGTTTTTTCACAATTATTTCGGTTTTTTGTTCTTCGGGTTTCTTCTTTTCTGTTTCAAGAAAATAGCGTTTTTTTCTGACTTTTTCTTCCCGAACACTTATTAGCTTTTGGTAACTGCAAGATTCGGGATGTGGATATTTTCGTCATTTTGTTAAAATCTAGTATTTTCCTTTCTAATGGTGCATTATTGGATTCAGCTTTCATTTTTGGTTCCAAGTTTTGGGTAATTTGCTAAAATGCGCCTTGTGAATAGTTTTCCATCCTCCAACCCGTGACCCTCTCTTGCTTTGATTCTTTCTACTGTTTCCGTCAATGGCATTTCATCTTCTCTTTACTGTATGTTTACCAGTTTCCTCATTTAGTAAAACTTTGTTTCCCTGTTTTATGATGTATGTTATTAAACTACTACTTCACTTCTAGACGTTGATATTAATATCTCATTTGATACAACGGTGGTAGATTGACCCAAACCATGTAAACAAATATGAACACATTGTTAACCATAAGATCAGTTTGACCCTATTCAGATGTGGGACCCATTTTAGAATAATTGTGACCCTTGATTACGATTAAATGGAATTTCGTTGACCAGGTCAATGAATCTAAAAAACTAAAGAAAGCTTATCTTCTTCTTCAATAGTTTGTCTGAAGACTGAAGTCTGAAGTCTGAACTGGATTTTGTTTCAGTTTGGAGGGGTCTGAATTTGTTGACCCACGTTTAAAGTGGAACAATGAGTCCCCACCATGTGATTGGTTTGGGGTTTGACCCACGGTCAACCCCTGTTTAATCACATGGTAGGGGCTTCTTGACCTACCTTACACGTGGGGTCAACAAAATAGAACACATCTTAGGGGTTGACGCATGTTGGAGGTGGGGACAGGGGGGGGACCGAGATAACATATTATAATAGGGAATGATGCATAATAGCCGAATTAGTCAGAAGCTCGTGCTTAGCTTTAGTGAGAGGTTGTTGTCTTCTTGAATGTCAGACTTTTCCCTGAATGTTAGAAAGAGAAACACTTTGATTTTTAGAGTGAGAAAGTGAGTGAGGAGAATCATTTCTAGGGCAAAGGCGGTTCAGACTTTTAAAAATTTCATGTTTGTAAACTTCTTCAAATTTTGGGACCTTTTTTTCGCGCCATCTGAGCATGTTAGTTGTCTTAAAACTTTAGTTTAATGATTTGGGTTCACTTTTTTTTAAAATAAAATTCTTTTAGGACCACCATTGATTACCTTTTTCAGTGTTCATTCTAAATTTATTGGATTAGGGCCATTAGGGTTTAACATATCTGACTTATTGTCAACATGTCTCTCTTAAATTGCAGAAGTTAGTTTAGCTTTTGAAATTAAATAGAATAGAATGCTTTCTTTAGGATTAGTGGATTTTTATGTTAGTGTTTGAACCCAGGTCTTTAATATTACCAGTGGGATGTATGAGAATTTTTAGGATTTGCACCTATTATTTATGAAATACATGTTAGATTTTCTCTGTAATTTTGTAAATGGGGTTATTGTGGGAATCTGTGAAATGGGTAGTATTTTTTTTTCCTCAACTGTTTTAAAGTACTTATTGTTGCTATGCCCCTTCATGATCTGGATGAGACTCATTGTTTTTTGAAACAAGGGATACACAAAAAGAAAAATCACGAGAACCTTTGGTTTGGTTGTTCAGAAATGAGTTTTTGGATACATATTTTGAGAACATCCCAAAATCTTTTTAAGGAAAAAAAAGGGTTGTTTGGGTGTTTTCAGTTAAATTGTATCCAAAAAGTCGTTTTGGGTGTTTTAATACCAAATGTGTTTTTGGACAATAAAAATTATTGAGATTTGAGAATGCCCCCCATATTTTCAGATTTTATCCAAGTTTTTTAAATGGTTTTTGTTTAAGAGAGGGGTAACAATGTAAATTAGGTGTAGACTAGCTGTGGCAAGTCGGTTGCATGTCAAGGATGTTGATTTGCCATTAACATGGCATAAATATACTATTAGGTAAACTTATAGCAATTTTGTTGAATTAAACTTTCATTTTTCCAGTAGCTGAAGCTTGTAGTCCACTAGTCCCATTAACTGCTTGTTTTATATTTTGAAGGCAAGGAGAGCCTTGCGAGCACTGAAAGGATTGGTGAAGCTTCAGGCACTGGTGAGAGGGCACATAATGAGAAAGAAGACAGCTGATACACTGCGACGCATGCAGGCACTGGTGCGAGTACAGGTCCGAGCCCGAGCTGGGCGTTCCCATGTTTCAGAATTTCGATATCCCAATCAGAAATCTTCCTTATCTCAGCAACCTGTAAGCAAGCTCAAACACTCTAATTTTCTCATGATTTAATGTTCTCAAGTTTGCTTTCTTGGAGGATGTATGAATTTTAAAATTTGAAGGACACATAAAACACATGAACATACTTCCAATGAAGTTGGTGCAGTTTTTGAACTTTTGAAAGAAAATATGAACAAACTTCTAATGCAATTCTAAATTTCAAGGACATATAAAACGTTTCAGTATTATTCACAGTTTTTTCAATTGAATGCATAATTTGAGAATGAATGAAGAAGTAGGTGAAGTTTCTTAAATTCTTGGAGGATGTATGAAACCTCTCAAGAGACATAAAACATAACACTAACAGTACTATTGACACTTTTTTGCATTAATTTTTTCCCTAAATAAACTGCTGAGGAATCAGTCTAAGTGAATCACTAGAAATCCCAACTAGGAAAACAAGAACAGATATTATTTTATTTTTCTTCTTTCTTACACCCGGGTTCGAACCGGGGACCTTTAGTGTGTGCATTAAATTGAAAAAATGCATGCATAATTTGAGGATGAATGAAGCTGGTGCTAATTAGGTTCATTTGATCTTCTTATAGGGCCCTGCAACTCCTGAGAAATATGAACGTGGGATCCGCTCAAACAGTACCAGACATGATCGTCCGTCTTCCCTCAAGGTAGGTTTTCGTTGAATTGTATTTTTTTTCTCAAGGATGAGGAGTTCTGTTTTTTGTAGTGGTATGTAGTCTGTATAGAGAAGCTTTGGAGTGAATTATTTTCTGCTCACCCACCAATTACTTGCAGCGGAATGGCTCGAATCCAAACCACAGGGACATTGTTGATCAGGATAGAGTTCAAATGGGTTGGAATTGGTTAGACCGTTGGATGGATGAGAATTCAGGGAACCACATCAGAGAGTCGCTAATGAAAACTGGGCCTCCAGATGATGAAAAGAGTGATAAAATCCTTGAAATAGACCCTGGAAAACCCCATTTGAACTCCAAATTTAAGAATTCCTTCTCATCTGCCCGTCATACTTCGAATACGGATCGGAACAGTCACAGCTTTACAACAATTGACTCGCCATCAAAGGACTCCACAACAGCTCAGCTATCAGCTCCAAGTACATCTTCAGGTGAAGTTCAGTCTGTAAGAAGATTTCCCCGTGAAGTCGAAGATGCAGTTTTTTGCACAGCTGATAATAGCCCACAGTTCTACTCAGCTTCTTCACGACATGGTAGTGAAAGGAGAGGTCCCTTTACACCCGCCAAGAGCGAGTGTTCTAGAAGCTTCCTAAGTGGGTATTCGGATTACCCAAATTACATGGCAAACACTGAATCATCACGGGCTAAGGTCAGATCACAGAGCGCGCCAAAGCAAAGGCTTGAATTTGAAAAATCTAGTTCGATGAAGAGGTATTATGTTCATGGGTTTGGAGAATTAAGGTCATCAAGTACTCAAAGGGGTTCCACATTGCATGCCAACTTCACAAGCAAGGCTTATCCTGGTTCTGGCCGGTTGGATAGACTCGGTATGCCAGCTCGCAGCAGCGAAACAATCGGGTCCGATGGTGTAAACCGTAACATATACTAGAATTGTAAGTGTGAATGGATCTTTTTCTAGGCTTGTTTTATGTTTACTGTCTTTTGTTGCTAAAAAGTATAAACCCTGTCTGTCTTATACTCTGTTTTATCTATATTCTCCATGCAAAGAAAAATTCATGCTTTGGTCCGTTACATATTTTTCTGTTCTTCACTTAGATATTCAGTTGGAGAAATTTTGCTTGTAATTTTTTTTTATCCTTTGCTTCATATTCTACTTTTCTGTTCAAAGATTTACACTTGTTGGAGAAAATTTTACCAACACCAATTTCTTTTATCTCTAGTTTCTAGTAGATCCCCAACACTCAATAAATTGCTGGACCACCATATATGTGTAGTCTTTCAATTTTTTGTCTGTCATAATTAATCTGATTGCTTGTCAGACACATAAAGATTCGGAAAACAGTTGAGGAGAGAGAGAGAGAGAGAGAGAGAGAGAGAGAGGTCTAGTCTAATCTAGTAATTTGACATAGTAAATGAAGTTAAAAGTTAAAACCAAATGTTTGAAGTACTAAAGCTATTACTCATTTCATTAATCAAACCCTACATTCTTCCAGTACATATATTTCAGTAGAAAACATGTTTTTATTTTCTCATCTCAATTCATGGACCCACAAAGCCAACCCGACCATCTTCTATTATACCTCCACGTTACTTATTTGGTCCTCACTTTACTCTTCTCATAGTATGCTGTAGACACACCATGAAAAAAACAGTCAAATTAAGGCTATGAATATCTATATTTGTATTCTCATAATTAAATTAGTTATCATTTATGTCAAAGAACCACAATTGTCCTTCAGAGCAGAATTGATTTTTTTTTTCTGTGGTGGGCCAGAGACAAGCCCAACTCTAGTTTCAAAAGGATCAACCTATTCCCAAGTCCCAACCCAATCCAATCTCGGGTCACATGTGCTCAATTCATGTCCAACCCAAATTGATTTTGTATAAGCTCCATAGTCTATACTTGACTAATCATTGGCCATAGCCTCTATTAGGTTCTAGATTTAGATCAATAAGTAAGATTTTTGCAAAAACTCATAGAAAACATGCATTCCATTGTTCAACATGTGAGAGAAAGAGAGAGAGAGAGAGAGAGAGAGAGAGAGAGAGAGAGAGATTCTTATATACGTACTAGTTGCAATCAGTGTTAGGATGAATGGTGAAGCCAAGAGAGATGCCACAGAAACCAGGTAAAGTCGCTATAGCCGTAGCATTTGGATTATAGGTTGTAACAAGACCCATAATGCATCTGCAAACTGATCTCCTATTATCAGAGGAATCATTGGCCATGTTTTCCAGACTCATAAGTGCATCGCAGCAAGGCGTTCCTGGCGTGGGATCAGGAACTCCGTAAGTGATGAAGTTAGAGCACGTCGCAACAAGTGCTGTCACTGTACTACACTCTATCTCACCACCCACCATCACCACCTCCACTACTGCGGCTGTAACCCACCACCACATCAATGCTACTCCGATCGCCAGTGCAGTTCCTTTGTCACCTCCCATTTCATCCAAATTAAAACAGAACAGAACACCAGCTGACTGCAAGTATTTAGTTAGGCGTGATTTTTATCAACAGTAGTGAGTCTAGTGAAAAAACATACTTTTTTTTTTTCATTATTTGATGTTTTTGTGTATAATTAGAATTAGTTTTGGGTTGGTGTTTCATCAACTGTGTGTGCAATGTTTGTACTTCTCACGAGATTTAAATGATTCATGAAAATATTGAAAGCAGTAGAGAACTAATATTGGCTTATAAATGAAAGCATCTGGTGTCGTGGTGTAGTTGGTTATCACGTCAGTCTAACACACTGAAGGTCTCCGGTTCGAGTCCGGGTGACGCCATTGAGCACTAATTGATTTTTTTCGGGATCATTCAATTTTGGTCAAAGACAATTTCAAATTTTATGGGTCATCCTTTGTAAGGATCCTGTATTTGGTAATCGCATTTTGGACAAGTTGTTAGCCCTAAAATGGACAGGAATTTGAGAGTTAAATGTAGGCAGAAGAAGAAAGACAATGTAGAACATTATGGTAACCTAGGTTTGGATAGGAGTGGATACCCCGTAATGAAGAACGGTTTCCTTCAGTCAAAATAGTTTGACCAACCATTTTTATAGTCACCTCTCATCGAGAATGATTGTGTTAATAACACAAATTGATAGGTGTTATTGATAACTTTGAACACCCTAGAAAAACCAGGAATTCTATATCTAAATAGAAACCTTGGAATCCTAATTACTCTTCAAATCAAGTAAAGATATATAAATTTCAGACATTTTTTAATGAGCCCAAAAATGAACTAAAAGAATGACTTTTAAGTACAACATATATAGTGAAAGAATATTGTGGAAGCAATAAAAAGAATGGCTTTTAGAAGAAAGCAAAACAAAATTCACCCCATAATATGTACTACTGTACTTATGTATGATATGGAAGATACCTGTGTGAAGCAAATTACAAACAAACACACTCTCCATGTCCATATTTGTAAAGAGATTTGCAGAGAAAAGCAATCTTCTTAAGACTATACAATACTATGCATGTACACCGTGGAAACCAGCCGAGAGTAGAAAAATGAGAAAATAAAAAGATCAGAATGCCAATAAGAGAAATAGGACAAGCCCCCCTTCGAAATTCGATCAATTATCGCACTTCCATCTTGAGGTTTTCACACAGCTGAGATAATGACACCAACTACAGTGATCATTACCATTTACCCCTCGAAACAGCATCACAAGTCCCACTGTAAATCTGCAGTTCAACAGGGAAAAATAAATATATTAATAAATAAAAATGATCGTTAATATCGAATGGAGAGACGGATATTCCTTAATGTGGTCTATGACATGATATACATTTTGGATGATTCTGCTTACCAGAAAAGAGAGGGGGTGGGAAAGAAAAGAGAAAAAAAAAAAAAAAAGGAAAATTATATAGATTTTGGATGGTAGTTCTTACCCAACAATCAGCAAAACCACTGCGAGAACACACAATACATATTGGTAAACCTTGTGTTTGGATTTGACACGAACATCAACGGGAAGGTTTTGGCGCTCCATCCACCCGAATTGAGGTCGGAGCAGCAAAACAAAGCCGAGAAGAAAACCCGTCAGGAATCCACCAATATGTGCAAAATTATCGACGTGAGGCAGTATTCCAACAGCTAAGTTGATGGCAATGATGAATATGAGCGTAAATAGAGCTGCGGCCTAGAAGAAGAGGAGAGGATTGGGATCATAAGATACAAAACAAAACAACCCAGGAACAAAAGCAAATAACGTGGTGTTCATTGTTCTTATAATAACCGTTAACCCATGAATAAGTGAATAACAATTTTATAATAATAATAATAGCAATAATGTCACTTAAATATAATAACCTTGGCTCAGAGTTGGACTACCCTTCATAAACTGTTGAAGCATATCACAACTAAGAGAGGTGAATGTATCAACTTTGTATGTTGTTTCTATTCTCTACATGCAATGAAAATTTCTTATCTTACGTGCACCGAATATGTGTTCTAGTTATAATTAACAATTTTCTAATAATGGAAAAATAAAAATTAGAGGTTTTAGAAGCGTCGAATAAAAGTAATAGGTTTTACAAGGATCATAACACTTATGAACCAAGGTTTATCAGTACTTAACTACTTACCTTATTGGTATAGATAGTCCAGTTTGTAAGAAGTTCTGAAAGCATTGCTCCAAGAAGTCCAAACAGAGCACCAGAGGCACCAACAGAGATATTGCTTCTAATAAAAAGAGTAGAGAGGATACTTCCACCAAATCCAGACAAGAGGTAGATTATCCCAATCCGAACTAAAATATTGGACCAAAAAGAAATGTTAGAATTGCTTATAAAATCATTTCAAGAACAAAGTTCTGAAAAATAAGTAAAGCTTGCTCTTTTTTTTTTCCTTATATTTAGCATTCATGAAGAAATCCAATTCCAGCATCCATCAATACAAAATCGCAATACTTACTAAACCCAAATTGCTGTTCAAGACGAATCCCAATAAAGACCAGGCTCAACATGTTGGCAAGCAGATGAATGATACCCGCATGCAACCAGATGCAACTGACAAGCCGCCATCCTTGGTGGCCATGGACCACTGCATTCCACGCAAGAGCTCCCAACTTCAACAATCTGTGAAGGTATGGCAAGAATTTTAAAAAAAAATCATTAATACCCATCCATTTTTATTAAATAGCAACTACCCACAGGCATTTGCGCTGCACGTGCTTGAAATTTATAACTATCCTCAAAAAAAAATTCACCTAAGCTTCTGCTTTGAATAACTTGGTTAGAATTTTTTTAATTTTCTTTTTATTACTGAAAGAAAATAATAACAATATGTGTAAATGTGAAGAGAGAGAGAGAGAGAGAGAGAGAGAGAGAGAGAGAGAGTAATTGGGGTTATTATTTATTTAATGTACTATTGTTAATTTAATGCCTAATGTGGAGATATCTAATTAATGAGACAATGTAACCATTTAATGCTAGAATTTTAGACAACATAAGCAGATAAAACAAAGAAACAAAACAAAGCATAAACAGTTTCTCATTGAAATAACTGGACATATGGAACTCGTAACAGTATCTATGTTGTAATTATGTGAATGGAAAAATTATATTTCAGAAATCGACTTTTCCAAGCTAGTCTAAATTCATATGTTCAAGTAGAGTG
Organism: Macleaya cordata; assembly: GCA_002174775.1. Classification (NCBI taxonomy): domain Eukaryota; kingdom Viridiplantae; phylum Streptophyta; class Magnoliopsida; order Ranunculales; family Papaveraceae; genus Macleaya; species Macleaya cordata. Next base: position 1,688,051 of record MVGT01001064.1, on the reverse strand, counting down.
AGCCACCAGAAGAAACACTGCCTGTTACACAATTCTCAGGACAGAAGATCAAAAACATGTGCAGAAAGTAGTGCTAGGATTCTTATACATTTTCTAAAGATGAAGAAAAGCCAGAATAATTGGCACAGTGTTACAAGATAAAAGAAACATATGCAAATATGCGAAGACATGGGAAATCACAGACAACTCATTTTCTTAAGCCAAGAATATTATCAAACATCCCGAAATGACTTCTATGCAAGAAACCATGATATTACAGACTCGCGTGACAATCATAGAAATTCTTCTTTTTTATAGTTAAAAATAAATAAAAATTGCAGCTTAAACAAAACCCCAAGAAGCTTTTTAGAAATCCAAAATCCAACGTTAATAAACTAGGAGACATTTGAACCACCTATTACACTTATTGGAGATTTCCTCAGATCACTAGAAAATCAACAAAAATTAAGATGATCAATTTACATTACTCATTTACAACTTATAAGCCTCAAACTCATGGGGGGCATCTCTTTTTTTTCAAATAGGTTCAAGGGGTACATAAAATATTTATGAACAGGTCAATGGGGAACACAAATTGGCTTGCAAAAGCCTCACATCCTGTGAAACTGAAGGATTTAGTACCTAAACCCAAAGGATCACAACCATAGGCCATGAATATGAGTAAATTCCGTAAAATTACAGACCAACCTAAATAAACTCTCCCTCAACTCAGAAGGGCACTGAAAATTTAGCCCAACAGAAACTAGAAACATCAATTAAATAGTTCCCCTGGTCAAGTAAGTTAAACCAAACTGATTTCCACCCCAGTATAACCCCCAACTAATACAAACCATCTCACCAATTTTTTCACTCCAAACATCTTAAAAAACAAAACCCATAAAACAAAGAAACCCAAATTCATGAAATAGATAATCAATTAAAAAAAACTTAAAATAAAATAAAAACAAAACAGAAATTGAAGAAACAAATAATGGGTATTAAAGAAAACTTACGTGGCAGAAGATGGACCAAAAAGGGGATTTTCTCTCAGGGGCTGAAACGAAAATCTTCCCAGAGACCTTGCAACACACTTGCCTTCAGAAGGTAATCTGTTCTTAGGGCAATCATTGATGTACATAGTAACTATGAACATAACAACATTTGCAACAACAAACATCGGAATCAACCATGAAGTCCATCCTCTCTCTGAATTATCATGATAATAAGAAGAAGAAGATGTGTTATAGGAAGGTGGGTAACTGTTATTTCCTCTGTTCTTCGCTCCTCCTCTCTCTAGATCTTCGCTCGCCATGTTTTCTCTCTCTTCTTTCTCTCTCTACACCTCTCTCTCTTAATAAACAAAGATTGAGATGGTTGGGTTGGTTTCGTTTCTTTATAACTGAATAAAGAGTGGGGAGCCTAAGGGAGTCGGTGAAGACTTTAATATTTACTGATGAAGAGATAATGAAGAAGAAACTCAGAAATTCAGGGAAAGAATTTGAGAGTTTTCTGACGGTTTTCTGATTCAATTGGGTCTTTGTTAGATCCTTTGCTGCTCCTCTTTTTTCTACCTGAAAGTGGAAATCTTAAAAAAAAAATGTCACTAAAAATAGATTAAAAAATGACCATTATACCCTCAGATTACTTTATAGTTAATATTAAGAGAATTGTTAATGAAACTGTATTCATGATATGGCCAAACAGATTTTTGATATTACCAGATATCACCAGACTATTTGAGTGGGGCCAGTACTAGGACTATATCTAGAATATTACATGTGTAAAGACGAAAAAAATGTGAAATTACTGGTAGTCTGCTAAAAATTAAAAGAAGTGCAGCATGAGGAAATCTATATAGTGGTGGGTGTTTGGATAAAAAAAAAAATTAATTTTGATTTGCAATTAATTTGTGGCATGCATATAATATTTGTAGGTATCATATAATAGTTCTTTGGTGGCGGTTTTGTTAGTGTATCAAACATATTTGATGGTATCTTTACCCTTTTCATACGCATACCATAATACATTTTGCCTCAAATTTTTTTTTTTATGACCAAGGTATCCGGGCCACCACATTGGGCACCCACCTAATCCTTGGGGATGATAGCAAACCCTTCCCATTTGCACACATCTAATTTCGAATCTATCTGGGTGGCCACCAAGAGAGAGCTCAGGAGGATCGAACCCGGACACCCTATGTGAAAACCAATGGGCCGACCACTGAACATTTTTGCCTCATTAAATATGTATATTGGGCAATAGTCCTTCTCTTTCAAAATAAAAAAAATAAAAAATCAATATCCATACTCTCGCCTTAGAGACTCAAGCTAATGATTGATTTTAACAATTAAATTATATATGAGCACATATTAAAATAGGCAAACCAGTTGCCCAAATGCTTAACATGTTTGTAGGATTGAAATGGAAATGATCCAAGGGTAATTTTTGTTGAAGCTCAATAAAAGTGACATCCTTATAGAAGTTCTTATCATCTAAATTGTCATCATCTAAAATCACATTATTTTAAGACTTATAAATCCATTAAAACTTACTTTAAATAAACTATAAGTTAGAAATTAATATTGGAATAGACCGGATATTGATGTACCTTTTCCCTGATTAATATAATCTGGCTTTATTGATAATTTTTTTTTCTTTTTTGAGTAAACTGATTATCAGATGATCTACAATGGTGAAGAGATCAATCTCACCAAATATCTACCTCAAATCATAAGTTTTAAAAGCCCCAAAACAAGATTTATTATTTTAATTATGAATCCCAAGGATAAAAAGGGGATTTGACTTCATTGTGCACACAGGCGACATCTAAATCAGAGAAGAAACGTGTACTGCGACGGTTTCAATCCACAACTACCCTAAAAAACTGGTACACTACACAAAGTACCTATCATGTCACATTATCTTAAAACGCATTTATTTATGAACTTATGTTATGAACAGTTGAACACTTAGTTTTGTTCTTAAAAATATTCTCCTTTCATTAGACTGGATAGTTGTGGGCCCAACACGGTTTCAAATGTTAGGCAACAAGATTTCATATCGTAAAGTAACATAAACCGTAAAAGGTGAATAAGAAGCACAAACAATCTGAAAAAAAAAAACACGGACGGAGACATTAGAAAAATCCTCACAAACAAATACAGAAAACTAACAACCACTAAAGATGCAAAAAAAAAAAAAACCATCAATATAATAATTACATCGGCTAAACTTACACGGCAATTACATTAAAAATTTAAATCCATTATATGTTTTAGGGAGTAATATGAACAAACCGGCAAAAGTTTGTTGACTAATAAGTAAACTTGGTATCAAGAAAAGTGGTTGTATAGTTGGTATTGTTGTAAAGGTAGGGCAATTTTGAACAAGGTTTTGATGAACTGTTTCAGCCCATTTTGGAACTTTATTTATTACTGTTTTTTTCTGAGAAATCAAACAAAGTGAAAATGGGTCCCACAGTTTTTTCAGTATGGTTTTGGATTTCATTTTCATCAACAATATTCATCAACTTCTTTGTTGATCCAAGCCATGGACCTCATTAATCAGATTTATTCTATTAACCAAGCATCCTTATATAAGCTTATTTTGTATTCAATTTTATGAACTGTAAAGTTGTTTTTAATTTAGAAAAGCAGGCCTTATTATAAAAGTGTAGAATTATATAGTAATACTAGGGTTTTGTTTTGTTTTGTTTTGTTTTGTGTTTATAAAACTAGGGTTTTGTTCTAACTTTCTACTTTCACAAGATTTTTTTGGTTGTATTTGAAAATCAAAATGTGATTCCCAATGACTTTTTCTTAAGGAGTTAAGATATAAACAGGCAATTTGTGCCGGAAAATAATGTTTTTCTATGTTTGAGTTGTTTTAACAAGTGTATAATATACTAAAATTCTGTAAGTTGGAGTTATTAGCAGCCTTGAATATGCATATTTTAAGGTTACCCATAGTAATTTATTCATGTCATTGCCTCTACACAATTTACATAATTAACCTTATAAATTAAATATATTTATTTTTTAAACATAAAACGCATTGTAGTAATAATACTTCACAATATAATTTTATTTTTATTTCTTCATTACTTCACAATAGTTTTGAGAAAAAAATTAACTATTTCAAACGTTTTTACAATCGTTGCCTTCACTTCATAAATAAACTCGGAGAAAATTCGTAAAAGTCCATAAAAATGATTTTCTCATCATATAAATCATCATAAATAAATAAAAATTCATACTAAAACTTCTAATATTATGCTAAAAGTTAGTTTAAAATTAATGGACAGTCCACGAGCTAATCACCCATTTCTGTATCACTAAAAAATTTCACATAATAAACCACAACCCCTTTTGATTCGCACTGACCCGGAGGTTACTTTAAGATGACCTGAACACCCAACACATCCTGGAACAATGTCAGGAGAGAAAAAGGGCAAAAAAAAAACGTAGGAAGGATGTAGATTTGGAGAGACGTTACAGTCTACCTTACAAGTGACAACTGCAACAAGAAGTATTGAAAAGTGGTAGCGTGTGATAGTGAGTGGTGGTGTCTTGTAGAGGAGTGGTTGAGGTGTGGATTTGGAGGAATCTAGGGTTTTTGAAACGGTTATAATGGCTCTGTTGCTTACAAGCTACTCATCCAGTTTGCCACGTGTAGTCATCACAAAGTTACCCCATAATGGTCCCTTGGATACTGCTACATTTTAAAATCTTTCAAAGTCCGTGATATTTAAATGCATACGGATTGCTTAATGTTGCATTGTGATTGTTTTTTCTAAAAATTATAAGCATAAATATGAAGATGAAGATCAATTGAAATTATAACTAAATTCTACGAAAAAAAAATCAACTCATTTTAAAAATTTTAATCCGTCAAGATAAAGTGATAAACAGTCTAAATTGATTGGAAAGTTGATGAAAATCAAACGGTTAAGAATCAACTATGATGACTTCCAATTCATTTTTGATTGATTTAACTTTTTTAGAAATCGGCCGTTTTAAGTGAAAATGATTTACATGATGAAGAGAACTTTTTCGCTAAATATAACCCACATCAATTCTGTTTGCATTGGAGCCCAGAAAAAAAAAAAATTAAAAAGAGAATTTGGCATACTACCCAATGGGTACCCAATAGTCCGCAGGGCCGCAGCTACCCGGTCTTTTTTATAGGTTCCGGTTCTGGTTCCAATTGTTTTGGTACCAGAATCGGAACCGACAAAAACCGAACTGAGTTTTCTTTTAGTTGCTAGTTCTGGGTAGCTCATCTTAGCCCTTGGATCACGCAAAAAGATGGGTCGAAATATCCGGTCCCGCTTTTGAAAAATTCGGCATGTTTTGCGTACGAACTTCTCAAGTAACCGACCCAAAACGGCCAAAACCCTCTCTTGATTCCTTGAACCCTAAAAGCAGCTTCAGTAGCAGCTGCCTCAGAAAATCTTTCTTTTGGGACTCCGTTTCTTTTGTTTTTGTGCCCTAAATGATGCTTTATTGCTTACAGAACTAAATTTTTTTCTTCAATAATCACTTCTTTCAAAAACCCTAAACAACACTTGTAAGGTCAATCTCTTTGAACCCATAATTTCAAATTCAATCTAGTTTTTCTTGTCTGGGCATTTAAATTACAGGTAAAATTCTCGTTTTAATTAATCAAGCTGTTTTTTTTTTTCTTCTACAGTTGTTCGTCAGTTGGGTTTTTGTAAAACCATGGCTAACCAAGGAGGGAACCTTAAGTCCACCTCCATTAATGGCGTCAAGATGTACTCTGTATCAGGCCAACGTTCGGTGGCTACCTGGCTTCCACCGAAAAAATTGAGAGCTCTCCGGAAAGACAAAGGTGAGTTTGCTTCTACTTCAACTCTGTTTTCAATAACTTGTTTCCAATTCTATACAATTTTCTCGTTTAATGGTGTTTGGGGAGACCCATTTAAGATTTATCAATAATTTTGGTTATCTGATAATGTATACGTAATTAGATTACCAGCAAAGGGTGGACTTGATCCAGGATTTGAGGTTTGAGACTGCAACTACTAAAATTAAGGCCACTCCAGATGGAGAATTTCTTATTGCATCAGGTAATTAAACGGTTCTGTAATGTTTATTTTCTATATTTGATGTTATTGATGTTTTTTTTTTTTCTCTCAAAGATAATATTTTTCTATATAGGCAGATGTTTTTTTCAACAGTGTCTCTGTGGTTTTGATGTTTAGGTATTTACCCTCCACAAGTTAAAGTTTATGAGCTAAGAGAACTATCGTTAAAGTTCGAAAGACACTTGATTTCAGAAATAATTGATTTTCAGGTACTACTAGTGGCATTATCTTCATTTTAATGGAATTTATGTAATTAAAATGTTATGCATAGTAGGTAGTTACTTTAGGAGTTTATTTAAATGGTGCGTAGTTAAACTCTAGAGAAATCAAGCAGAATAAATCGTATGTGTATATGCACCCAGTTCTATTTGCCTCCATGCTGATTAGGAAAACTTTATCTGTCTATCCTCTAGCTGTTTTGTCTGTGGAATTGTTCACTCTCTCATCTCCTCAGTAAACTATTTTAATGCTTCTTCATATTCACCTTAGAAGAGAAATTTTCAGTTTTTTTTAAAAAGAGAAAACTTTAGAAGAGAAGTTCAGAGTTTCATGTTCGTTGACTTTCATCGTGCTTGTTGTTTTTTTTTTTTTTTCAATTGAATAAGTGCAGAGGATTCATTATCTAGCCTCTTACCCAATGAAAATCTAGCCACTGATTGATATGTAAGAGGCATTTTAAATTTTACCTTAAAACTTATCTGTATGAATTCAAGCGCAAAATGGCTATAAAAGTCTAGTGCAACATGGTCATATGAGGCAAACCATAGATGCTACTAGTTCTCAATTGGTGTAAAACTCGCCTCGGGTATCTTTGCATCTGAATGGTGCAAGTTCTGCCTTACAAGTATGCATCCATCTCCATGCCCCCACCCCTTGTTCACCAGCTCAATACGAAATTGTTTTAACTCATCTCACATCAATCAGCCAACGTCGTGCCTGCCCAAAATGCTTAGGTTGCGAACTTTGTGAGAACGTAATTATGTACTTTTTCTTGTGTTGTTGTGGTTAAAGAACAGTTACACATTTACAGAACATAAACCTGTTAAGAACTGGTTGCAGCATCTAGGGCATTCATCCATCAAAAAAGCATCTAGGGCATTCAACAGCAAAGCTTTGTGAAACTTATTAATGAAGGATACTTGTTAGTTGTTCTAGAATAGTATCATCTCTAAGTTTTGGGCTTCATTTAGATGTCTGGCATGTTTGATGCTTCTCCAATCTCATGTTCTTAAGTTGAAAGACCACTTGACTATAGAGACTTTTCTTCCAATCCTCTAGTGGTCCTTGACAACGTTTATAATAGAGACATAAGGTTTATGATTTTGTTTTCTTCCTCCTTATTTTTATTTGTTTAATTTAGGGCTTCAGCTACATTTTCGCTTGTCTATTTTACTGCTTTCATTCTCCAGGTGGATCTTGCTTTCTAAAGAAAATAATAACACTGTTTCGCTGCTCAAACAGATATTATCTGATGATTACTCCAAGATTGCATTCCTATGTGCTGATCGTTCTGTTTGCCTACATGCAAAATATGGAAGTCACTACAGCTTGCGGATCCCAAGGTTTCCCATCTTTCTCAGAAGAATGCTCGTACACTACTGTTTTATATCCTGTCTCACTGCTTGAATAAACACAGATGGTTGAATCAATTCTATACCTTAAATCTTCATTTTCATTTGATTTTCTTTTTGAAATGTAAGTATTTCATCATACATTTGTCATTTTGCTTAGAGCAGGTAATAATGCTGACTACATTAATTCTAAATACGGCTATTTGTTGCAAGAAATTCCTGTTTATGGTCCTTATGATTTTATAGATAACAGTTGGGAAAAGTCATTTCAAAATTAGAAATGCGATAATAGTCTGAACCTGCAGCCTTGGTTTCTGTCCAAACTTGCAATAACCAACCCTTTATAATGGACATGAGAAAACTTTTTAAATAGGAGATCTTCTGACGTGGAATGTTTTGTGAAAAAGAAGAAAAAAAGTTCATATGATCATGTTTCAGTAGGTGTGAATTTGATTTACAACTTAGTACTTCAAAATTCAAAATCATGTAGATACTATTCAGCATGTAAAAATACATAGAACAATCAAAACTAGACCTAACCAATGAGCATGACAAAAATTGCATCTGAAACAGGTTTTTCTGTGAAAAAATAAAGCAAATAGACTACTACTAGACTACTAGTAGTATTAAATATAGGGTACTGGGAAATCTATTCGTCCTTTTATATTGCAAAATGATATGGTGCCATTTCTAATTATTTGGCTCCCGGGTTCATAAATTTGAGTTTTCTTATCATAATTTCTGGGAAGATCTTAAAGTAATGAACCCAAATCCATGCATAGCATAGCACTCTTGATGGATCACAATCACCCTTTGCTAACTTCTCAGGATGAGTTGCAGTTGCTCCCACGTTATCCTATGCGTGAAAATTATATGCACTACACACGAAGTTGTACCTTTGACGGGAAACATGACCCCTTCGCCATTATTAGTTCTTTTCTTATCAGATATTCAAAGTTGCTGTTGGGTTTATCTCTTTTGTTCATATACTTATCTTTTAACAGGATGGGAAGAGATATGGCATATGATTGCTGGTCTTGTGACTTGCTTTGCGCTGCTTCTTCTCCAGATCTATACAGAATTAATTTGGAACAGGTTTTACTTCAAAACTTTCTCGTCATTGTAATTTTTGTAACAAAATAGTACTTTGACACATTAGTACCCATGCGTAAGTGATTGTTCTACTTGTGAATTTTGAAGAGGTATATTACTTACATGTGTCTATTTGCGGTATCCATCGGTAAAACGGTATACTATCAATGTCTAAACACATAATCAAGTGCGAAGAAATGTCTCTTAATGTGATGCACCAATTTTCCCCTATGTTTCTATATCTATCAAAGTTCGTGCTCAACTACAAACGAGCACCATGCCCACTTACAAACTTAAATTGATTTTATACTGTACATCAAGTAATAGCCTTGATATTGGAATAACTAGGTATATCCCCGTGCCTCCGGCACGGGTCAATACCTCGTAAAGAGATGATGTGTATGACATATAACCTCTTTAATACCGGAAGAGATGATTCTGATTAGATATGTAGAATTCCCCATCATTCGAATCTAAAATTCCGTTTGCTTAGAATTCGAATCGCCATCCGTCAAGTGCAATAAAATTCGTTTTAACACATTTGTTCTTCGCAAGTATAATTAAAGTTCACATTTGTGTCAAACAAATGTCTAAATTTTTGTCCCCTAATTTCTTTGTTTCGCGTATTCATCGTGCATAAGTATAACTGATCATATATGTTCAATACCTAGGTGGATGATCGATGTGAAAAACTACAACTTAACTGCCTCTAACCATATGACCATGAGGGCTATTTTGCTTAAGTTTCCCTTGCGACCCTATCTTTTTTTACTGCCGCTACCCAGTAGCATCTAGGTTTTGAGATTTTCAAATTTAAAAATTTCAAAAGAAAGAAGAGAGTGGACCTGGACATATTTTTTATTCAAAGCATGAATAGTCTGTGTTGCTGCAAAAAAATTAAACATCTACATTTNAAAAAAACCTAGACCCAAAGGAATAGTGCCTACCAGGAGATGAGGACCCTTAACAATATTCATCGGACATCATCTCAGGAGATTATGAGATGAGAGCGAGAGAGAGAGAGGAGGCTGAAGAAGAGGAGAGGGGAGATTATGAGTTGACGTATACGAAATGTGTTGGGCAGGGATTCAATAAAAGCCGTTGGATGGTGTATGTGGTGGAAGTTTGTCAGCCGTTGATGACAAACATAAACCAAGACTTCCCTGATTTATTATATAGATGATAACACACACCTTTTGTATGATTTCGTTATTCCCAAATCCAGCAGCTGGTGATCAGGCGGTATTGGATTGATTAACTTACCGCCAGGGCTAATCCCTTGGTCGATGTCCATAACATCACAACATGATTAGATGATCGGATTGAACTCTTCAAAATGCTTGCCCCCATTTTATCTTTATTATTCAAGGGCTAATCCCTTGGATAATGGCCTTCGTTTTTCTTTATTATCTTTTCTGCTTTATCAGATTGTGTATAACATACTTGCCTCTATTTTAAATTTTAAAATCAATCTTCTGTGCAGTTCTTCTTACTGCATCTATTTGACTCTGTAATCTTCCAGTTCTATAAATACTAACACCATCCTTGTAATTCACAGGGACGCTTTCTCTCCTCATTCAGCACTCAGTCGCCGGCTCTAAATGTAGTTACTCGAAGGTTGTAGACAGTGTTAGAATTTTGTAGTTCAGATCAGTTTTTCTACTTCTTCTAGTTAAAAATTGTTCAAAATGATTTGCATACGGCTGATGCAATTCTGCTTTCTCAATTCAGCAATCTTCATGGATTGGTTGCTTGTGGCGGAGAGGATGGTGCAGTAGAATGCTTTGACTTCAGAACAAAATCTTCAGTTGGTAGGATTAATGCTGTTGCACATGCTGGTGATATTGACCAGGTTTGCACCTACTTTTGGTCATCTACTAGAGGATGTTTGGATGCAATGACACATGTTCGAGTCTCCAAGAATTGGTCACACCATGGAGTGGGAACATTTCTTGGACTCACTACCTGGAAACTGCAATGACACATGTTCAAGTCTCCAAGAATTGGTCGCATCCATGGAGTGGGAACATTTCTTGGACTCACTAACTGGAAACTAAGGCACCTATGGCTAAGTATCATGAACAGGTTATCCAATCATAATTCGCAGGAATTGTCTTGGGGTACTGATTCTGGTGCGTTAACTTGAAAGAAAAACCTTGTGTGTTACAGTTTGTTGGTATGTTATTAGGTGTGCAATTGCTATAGGCCTAGTAAACAGGTACTGCATTGAAATGTTAGTGAGGATTCTAAACTGTATATGATTGACTTGTTGAATGAACCAGTTTTCATACGCCCGCGCAAAGCACGGGCACATTTTATTAAAAAAAATTATTTTAGTTTTTATTATTTGTTATTTTAAATTAGATATTTTGTTTACTAATTTTATATTAGAGATAAGAGTTCCTATTTTTCAAAATTACTTTAGGGGGAGAGAGAGAGAGAGAGAGAAGGGGTATGAAATCTGAAAGAGAGTAATCTGGTTCTCTCAAGAAAGATGACTGTTTCTTGAAAGGTAGTTACTGTGTTCCATCATGGTTGACCAGGTGTAAGGAACATTCCTGAAATTATGACACCGGTCCCCCAGAACTGGTAAGCTCTGGACTGGTACATTGAACAAAAACAAGTACCCATTTGACTACAAATTAGATTAACCCTACATATTCACAAACGTGTTCTGGATTTCTCAGTCTTTGCAGCCAAACATGCTCTATGGGCCTTCACAATATTTGTTCTTGCAAATCCTTATTTATTTGTTTCTTGGTCTTTGAAAGTCTTCTTACTATGTGCTGGATTTCTAGGAAGTTAGTGCACTACAATTTGATGGAGATGGGGGTTTTCAAATGGCTGTTGGAACTACAGGTGGAAAGGTATGACATCATTCCGAAAATGTCTTATCTTATCTTCTTGTAAACTGTATCATTTTCATACCAACCTTTCTTTTGATTTTCAGATTTTTTTTTGTTAATAGTATTCTTTGTAAATATTAGCATTATCCATAAGTATTTAATAGGGCAAGTCCTGGAAATTCCTTTCTGTTGCCTTTGGTAAGAATGCTTCAGGCAGACTACTGATTATCGAGTCTTTTTTACGGTTTCCTTTTTAAGTAACATGAAATTTGTTTCATGAATTAAATGAGTTCCTTGTTGAATGCTTTTTAGATATTTGGACTTCTCATTGTTGAGCGTACCTTCTTCTGTTTTCCTTTCCCATGCAACTGATGTTCTTATTCTTGCCATTGGATATGCAGGTATTGATCTATGACTTGCGTTCTTCATACCCCATTCGAATTAAGGATCACATGTGAGTATCCTTTGAGATCTAGGAACTTGATTCATGTTTCTAAAACCAGTTAGTTCTGTATAACAACAAAATCTAATTTTCTTTAGCTTTGTTCGGAACTGTTGCTTATTGCAACTGTTTTTACTATTTTGTAGGTATGGAAGCCCAATACTGGACATTAAGTGGCACCAGACTCTTAACTCTGAGCGACCAAAGTTGATCACCACGGATAATCATATAGTGAGAATTTGGGATCCTGAGACGGTAAGAGTTCTGTTGGTGGAAGTAGTCCCATTTTGTTGAACAATAAGATGACATGTTTCACAAGTTTATGGATGATGGTCCTGAGTTATCTTTCTGTAATGTTATTCTTTGGATACTTTGTTCTCTTACATTGTAAAAGATTGCAAGATTCTTACTATGTTCACAGTAACCATAGAAAGATCCCTCATATAATGTTCCATCTTTTTGCTAGACTAGTCAACTTTGTATTAAGAATGAAGTAACTGCTGACCTTGGTTATTCAGATTTTGAACTTTGTTCCTTCTTAAACAATTAATTTACATGGTTTGATAGCAATTTCAGTTCTCTATGCTTTTCAGGGAGATGGTATGACCAGCATTGAACCTACAGGAACTATCAATGATATATGCCTGTTCCGTGAGAGTGGGTTGATTTTATTGGCTCTGGATGGCAGTCAGATACCTTCTTACTTCATACCTGCTCTAGGACCTGCCCCTAAATGGTGCTCATACCTGGAAAACTTAACGGTGTGTTATTTTCTCATAGTTTATTGGTTTGTGTTTCATAGATGTATATATATCTCGAAATTCGCAGTTCCATTAGGTTGCTAGATTTTAATGTGCCTGATCTTCCTATGTTGGAACTTATGTCATTGCAGGAGGAACTGGAGGAGGGTCCACAAACAACTATATACGATGATTTTAAATTTTTGACAAAAGAAGACCTTGAGCGTTTGAACTTGACAAATTTGATTGGGACTAATCTTTTACGAGCCTACATGCACGGCTTCTTTATTGATTATCGCTTGTATAAAAAGGTAATACTGTGATCCTGCCTTAAAAAATCTATCTTTTGAAATCATGAGATGCAGGATATGATAGTTTTAGGTAGCAGGATCTGGCCCATTAAGTCCAGGGTTACTTTTGAAGTTGCTCTTGATTGTTACTTGTATAACTCTCTAGACTATGCAATGGCTAGAATAAAAAGACGTGGAGCAATTCATCTGTCACTCTCCGATGTGACTAGAAATGTTAGAGCCTATAATAGATGTTTCTTGTGTCCCTTTGTTTGCGTTCATATACGAACATCTTTATCTGTTTCCTTCATGATGTCAACTTCAGAGAAATCAATAACAAGTGATTTGATTTTAATTTTGCTTTTGGATATCATGTTTATTTCTTGCAGGCAAAATCCTTGGCAGATCCTTTTGCATATGATACTTACATAGAGCAGCGGAAACAAGAGAAGCTGGATGCAGAACGTGCCTCTCGAATTACGGTCAGATGTTTTATCTTCTGCAGATGTGTAAACACTAGCTAGTTTACTTGAATTTTTTTGCGCATCGAAATTTTTTTCAAAGTTATTATACAACTTGAAGTTAAGCAAATTCAGATTCTGCCTTGGGTGATATCTTTGGCTCATCTACATTTTGGTACGAGGCATTGGGCATATTTGATGTGTTCTTGTGCAAGATGTACTGGTAGCCCAATATAAAGTTAACTACCACGAGTTAACTTATTTAATGAAAATTAGTCTTGGCAAGTGTACAGGGCGTTGGCTTCCCTATGATAAATTTTATTACTCATCAAAATTTTCCAGCTAGTTTTTGCAATTTGTTTTGGGCAGACAAAGTGGCTATGATAAGCAGTTGGCACTGAGTTTTTGAGGGAACAATAGAGCTTCTTTCACTAGTTACCAAGTAATGGCATTTAAAATTCTAAGGCTTTGTATCAGTGCGTGATGATCTGGAAAGTGCTGGAGAATGCTCATTGTCAGTGAAACCAGAAAACATGCTTAATATTCACATAAGTCCGAGTCTTTCTTTCCATTGAAGCATGTGATTTCAGTTGCATGATATGTTCCAGTTTGCTTTTCTTTCTGCAGATAAAGAGGAAATTACCTAAAGTTAACCGTCTTCTTGCTGCTCGTCTTCTTGATAACGAAGAAGCTCAAGAAGGTGAGGTGAAAGATGATGATGGTGCAGAGGCGAAGAAGAAAGCTTCCAAGAAAAAGAGGGGACTAAGCACTGAGGTCCTGAAAGATGAGCGTTTCGAAAATCTGTTTAAAAACAAGGTACATTCATCAACTAGGCATTTATTTCTTATTGATCACATGTTTATGGATCCCTCATTGATCAATAATCAACATCAATGCCTACGAGTTCAAACAATTGCAGTATAACCTAAAAAGATCTTATATAAATGTAGGCGTGGTTGGGTTGGCATGTCCTCCCTAAAATTTTCATTTCAAAATGCTTCTAGATCTAACAGTGGACTTCGGTTTATTTTCAGGACTTTCAAGTTGATGAGTTCTCCCAAGAGTATTTATCTTTACATCCAATGCCTTCTAAGAAGCAGCCCTCATTGTTTGAGGAACATTTTGAGCCAGTTATGGAGGTGGATGAAGATCGGAGGTCAAGTGATTCCGACGCTTCAGCAGCGTCTGAATCATCGGAAGATGAGAACAAAGACAAAAGTAAAATTAGAAAGAAATCACGTGTTCCTAGGTAAGATGTATACATATTAATTTAAGGTCCTCTTTTTCTTTCTTCTTGTTAACACTGCTCAACATCTTTTTTTTTTCAAAAAAAAAAAAAAAAACTAGTTATATTTCATACTTGGCTTTGTAGCCAGGATATTGCATGACTCCCTGAATTGGATAAGGTCCGTGTACACCACTTAAACACCACATGTATACTGCTGCGTAGGGCCCACATGTACTGTTGGAATTTAATGGTAAAATGGATGGTTTACTGCTTCAAAATTTTCAACCAAAGAAAGGGTCTTCTAAAAAAAATAGTGTTAGAAGTTTTAGAATGATATGAATTTTTGTGATGATGATCTAGATGGTTAGGCCATCATTCTAACGGGAAAAAAAATCAGCCTCTGAATCATCTCCATGTGGATCCTACAGGGTGACTATGTACACGTGTTGTCCACAAAAACTAGTGTTCACGGATCCTTTCAATTTTGAGTTTGAAAATCCTTATTTTTATCATAATCCATTTCTGTAGAGCCTGCCAATCTTCAGTAGATGCCAAATTCATGCTACTAACTCTCTAATGGTCCTGTAATGCCTACAGACTTTATGAAGTGAAGGACGAACGCCATGCAGATGCATTCTGGAATAGCGTTTCACTGGCAAAGGAGGATGCTCTTCCCCTGGGTGAGAGAGTGGCAGCTCTTCAGGACCCAAGGAGTTCTGGTATCCCTGGGAACGTGAAGCTAGGACCGGGTGGATCACGGGAAATCTCCTTCATTTCTAGAAGCTCTGCGAAGTACAAGGAGGACAAGGAGGAAGAACGTGAAGCAAGGAGAAGGGGGATCCAGTCCTTGGGTTTTAAGCCAGATAGATCAGAGTTCCGAGGAAGAGGAGGGCGTGGTGGTGGTGGTGGTGGCAGAGGGAGAGGGAGAGGGAGGGGAAGCTTTCGTGGTAAGAACAGAGGAAGGGGAAGAAGATGAAGCTAACTTGAGATCACTCGCATAGACACAGATATCTTGTGTACTATTTTTCGTGATTCTCTTGCTCGTGCATCATTTGTTAACTAACAGATGCAGGAAGAGTGAGATTTTGTTGGAGAAAGGTCAGACATTTTTGTTGATTTATGTGGTCAAGTCAGTAGCGAGATTTTTAGGAAGTTATGATGTTGGTATATCTTTAGAGGGGTTTTCATGTTTCTGGTTGAATACGCTGAGGATAACAATTCAATTATTTATGTTAGTTAGAGTTCAAGGTTCAAAGAGCTTCAGAAACAAGGTTCATTTTTGTTCTAGAATGAAATGTGAGTTCCAGCAAACTTTTTTCCATTCAAAATTTTGTAGGGATAGGATTTTTCCGTTAACAGTTTATTTATGTTGGATTATTTATTAGAATTTATATGCCCATTCAATTTTGTGATATCATGTTTTAAGCTGAAAACATGGGTTTCAAGAGACTGCTGCATCAATGTGATAGCATACTCAAGATCTCTCCTGATATAGTTATAGAATCCTTTTTCTCGAGGGTCTTTGCATCACCCTCGAACCTCAAATATGTTGAGATTCGAGGTGCCCAAGGACCATCATCAAATTGAGCTTAGTGTTTCTGGGAATTTTGCTGAAGAAGGCCATGGTCCTGGCCTCCTGGGGAGAGTTATATACTTGACCCTCGAGAGAAACACTCACCCATTCACCTCGTACAAAGAACATACATCCAATGACTTTGGTTCAGTTGCAGCTACTAGCTTTGCCAAGAGCCTCTTCTAGTATCATATTCCTGTTACTCTTCGAGCTATAATTATTAGGTGATTTTGGAAAATATCGCAAAACAAGCACTGGTAATTCTGAAAGGGAGCTGTTTAAGTGGCTCGCCTATTTTGGATGGTGGGGACCCAGATAAAGAGGCACCCCTTATAACCAAAATGGTTAGGGAGAAGCTTGTTTTGATTTCTCTTTTACACCCCCACAAAAAACAACTATACCGAGTACAGACCACCTCCACCATCACCCAACATAGTGATCATTGAGAGATCTCGCCCCACCACCTCCACCATCACCCAACATAGTGATCATTGAGAGATCTCGCCCTCTTCGGACATGATAACGAGTGGGGGTTAGGTTGGAGGACATGATAACGAGTGGGGGTTAGGTTGGAGGCAGTGGGGATGGCGATGTTGGCGGGGATGTTGTTAGTGGCAGTGGTGAGGATGGTGGTGGTGGCGGTATTGGTTAGTATTGGCTGTGGGGTGTATTTTTTTGATGGGTTTCAATTATTTGAAAAAAAAACACGAGAGATTTGAATCTCTGGTATTTAAGGCCCAAAAAAACGAAGCACCGCCCACCGGCCATTGAAAGTGGGGATCCATTTTAACAGCACCGTTAAAAACCTTCATTCCAAAAGGGATTACAAATTCTAAAAAATTTCACTCACTAGTTTAGTTGCCACTCAGCACATTTCCGTCCCCCCAACATAATACTTTTGTTCTACAAACAGCCATTTTTTGGCATCCATGTTCTAAAAAGTTTCACTCACTGACCAAATTTAACAATGAAGCAAGCAAAAGACATTGTTTGCTCTCCGAGGCAGATAAGTTGCAGACACCAGCAGCTGTTTGTAACAATTGAAAAAAACTAATGGGAATTGAACGAAGAAAAAACCGCATATTTTAGCAGTCAGAACTTTTCTAAGAACAAAGTCTCTATTTTACTTGGTTCAGCACAATAGAATAGGAACAGACCTACTACTATGATTCTCTGAATTCAAAATTTAAGTGAAAAAGAAGAAAATAAAAAACAAGGTTTGTCTAACAAAAACAATCAACACAAAATTCCTACTATTGCTAAACTGGGGAAGGAAAACAGAAGTACTACGTCGCTCAGCGCTTTCCACCACCACCACCAAGCTTGGGTCCCTTGGGTGCGGCACCCTTGGGCATGCTGCCCTTACCTTGAGTCTTCTGTGACTTGGCCACTACCTCTGCTTTTTTCGCCTTCTTCTCATCCTTAGTTTTCTTAATTCTCTCCTTAATCTCACTGTAAAAAACATGAAAAACACAATTCAGTCAGCAAATCCACAACCAAAATTTACTATGCGGATCAACTATCAAATGCAGACGTCATTTTGACTCCATCACTGTTTTGAAGATGGGTAGAAACCATACCGGAGAGCAGCCTCGCGGGCTGCATCTCGGACTTCAGCCTTCTCAGTTCTTCTCTTCTGGATCACCTCCAAAGTAGCACCCACAATGGACCTGGAATAAGGTTTCTTAGTGGTGCGACGCCTCTTCTTTACTGCCTCTGCAGCAATGTCCTGCAAGTATATTAGAAAGAAAACAATAACAAGCATTAAGATACAAGTCTACAGTTGTCTGAATTAAAAGTGAAGCACAAATGCGGTAAAAGAAACTTAGAAAAGGTGCTAGCTCAACAGATAATCACCTTCTTATGTTGCTTCCTGTACATGGCTGTCCAGGTAAGCTTTGATGGCTTCAGTCGGTTGTGGAAGTACCTCTTGCATTTTGAATTGACAAACAGGAACACCTAGACCAATCAAAAAATACAAATTCGTTCACATTCAGAGAAAAGGCCAAGCAACTAACCGAAGGAGAAAAATTCAGTTGCAGAGTAACGAGTTGTAATTATACAAAAATTTACCTGAGAATCACTTCGAATGAATCTGATACCCCTACCCGGGTATATCTTCTGACCACTGAATCGGCAAAGTTCAGTCCTGAGACCAACCATTTGACATTGAATATAAGATTTGGTAACAAATAACTTTTAATTTCAATATCATATCTATCTAAGACTAACCAAAATTCATCATTGAACATTAAAAAGTGCAATAGATATGACTAAGCATCAAAAGTATACACTTATTTTGCTCAAATAATGATTTAGAGAGCACCTTCTAACCAATAGACATGATAAGTAATTTGATGTAGTTAACATTTACAACATAACCCTAAGCTTATATGTTATCATCAGTGATCAAAGATCTCGTCTATTAAGTTTTAAATCTGTGGATAAGTTTGAATTACCAACCTTGAAAAAAAAACATTTAATACTAAAACTAGATTTGAAAACTAGGACCTTGAAAATTCAATAAGATCTTTACTTAAATCCTGATAGTTAACATACAATACTGAGTGCAAAATATGTGATTAAGCATTGAAATTATCATTTCATTTACTGAAGAATAAAATAATCAAGAGACAACCTTGCAACCATACAAAATGGACGTCATAAGTATTTGGGTGTGGTATTCTTTTACTACAAAACACTAAGTTTATCTGTTACCATCAATGATGCTATCTGTTACCATGAAATGGACATTATATGCAGTTATATGTAGTTAACATTAACAACAAAACCTCCAAGTATATCTATCGTATTATAATCTACTATACATTATATGGAGAAATCATGGATGTGATGGGGCCCCAATCGCATCTGTAAAACCTCATATCATGCCCAAACAAAAGAAGCCCTAGTTCAATCAATCATGGTTATTAGCAAAGTAGCATGCCATCCCACAAAAACCCTAACATGAATCTGTGATAGTTCTACCAGAAATAGAATAACAGGGATCTAGCAACTCGTTCATGGAGTTAAACATCGACATTTGGATTCTTTTTATATGGAATTTACAGATGATAACTTGCAAAATCTACAGAATGAGATCTAACAAAATAATATCGGAAACGAAAACAAGGAACTCATGGAAAAAAATAAGGAAGAAAAATACATACTTGAGAACCATGGTCGCTCCTCCTCTGCTCCTGCCTTCAGTTGGGGTTCTCCTCTCTTTACCGTAACCCTAGAACTTGAAACCCTAAATACGCCCACGAAGTTAAGAATTTAGGGTTCGAAGCTATAAAAGTATCCCTTTTGCCAAAAGAAACTACTAAAATGCCATTGCCTTCAATTATTTAAAGACAAAATTGCCACTGGCCTGTCGTTAAGAAACCAAGGGTGCGGATATCCGCCCAAATTTGGCCTTTTTCCACCCAACTTGAAAACATTATCGATATCAACCCTACCATATTTTACGTTTTGCACCCAACTCAAGAACTTGGCAATTCAAGAACCGATAGGTACATAAATCCATAGTGGGAATTTTTTTTTTTTTTTAAAGTATACCTAACATGGGTGGGTAAATTGGAAGTTTTGTTTTTATGGCCCAAGTCATTCTGTCATCGCTTCAACCTGGGGACGAGTGTAGTTCCCTTGTTTCACATATATACATCGAAAAATTATAGGGAATGATCCAGTCGAAGGGCCATTACTTCTATGAAGGTGACCAACAAGAATTAATCAACCACCAAATCTCAAATAGTAGCGCACTAGGCAAGACTTAAACTCGAGATCTCAACATACCTAATGCTTTTATACTTCCCCAAAGAACTACAGTAACCAACCCTTGGGGGCGATGACACAACTAGTTAGGTAAATTTGCAGATATAGCCCAATAAGATTGTTAGATTTTGTATATTTACAAATTTAATCATTCAGTGGTTGGATTCCGTTGATACAAATGTTTGGTATGGATAAAACATAGATGGTTTGGTACCGGGTTTGGCGAAAAACCAAAATTGATTGTTGTCATACTTTTTTTTTTTTTTAAGAATGGAACTAATATCCAAGATATATATATTTTTTAAGGCATAGATACACGAAACTATGCGTATGAGAAGTATAACGAAATCGTCAACAACATCAGATCAGGATCAAAGCCATCACTAATGGAACTGCCACCTAAATGCTATAGAAACCGCCACCAACAGACTATATATATGTATTTATTTATTATTAGAATTACATGGAAAAAACTTAATGGTAACTCACACACCCAAGAAGTTTTGTTCCCATGACCTCCTAGGACATGGGAGGGATGCACAATCACTTGGGCAAAAGTCCACGTGCAATTCTTGTCATACTCGATAGTTGGTTCAGTTTATCAAGCTAATTTGTACAAACTCGATAACATAATGCCAGTGTTATTAAATGATTCAATATCAGTGGAGTGTACTTTTTTGCATATAGCACGTGCTAACTAGTATAATTGGTAATATTTGTTGTTGTTGATAACTTAGACCTAGAATATATTTCCGTCTTTAAAAATAGGTTCACCTCTTAAAAAAACACTCGGTAACAGTATACACTATACCTTGGATCAAAACACGCAGTATGAGGTAACATGTTTATGAGACCATTAAACTTTGGATGCCCAAGTTTGAAGGGTGGCCCAAATAAAATGGTCTCTCATGGTGATGATGACCCAAATCTTATGCTGTCTTAAATCCAGAACCTTAGCCCCAATAACACGACTCATCGAATACATGCCCATTTTTACAAACCAAACTTCTAAGTTGGGCTTTAAAAACTGTTTTATTCTATGTTGAACTTAGATATGACCAGTTGTTTGAGCATCTCCTTCACCATTTTGGGAGCCCTAATAACACCAGTTATATACACTTATAGTTTGTTTGGATGGTGGATTTTAAATAGGAATTTTGGAGACTAGGAATTTGGTAGAAAACTAATTAGATTTATAACATGATTTCTAACTAGTTTTCTACCAAATCCCCTGTCCCTACAAAATCCTAACTTAAAATCTCGAATCCAAACAATCCATTAACCTAAAGTTACCAAAGTCCAAACTTTTATCAAAAAAAAAATCCAAAGTCCAAACAACTGGATCATATCAGATTTTTGAGGTTGAGTACAGTAGTTTTGAACCCACTGTGAGGAGCCCAGGCCCAACCACTCCACATGAGTTATTGTTTCACGAATTTGTGACATGTTAAGCCCTACTTCAGAATGTAAATAATTTCGATTCCAACCAAATGGGCTTAGCCCAAATTTTAAAAGAAAATCAAATCCAAAAAATCAAAAAACATTTATTACACCAAAGTTTAATCTCACATAACACTTGACGGCTCGATGATATTTGGTACTCTCTATCCTCCTTTTAAGATTGTCGCATCCACGTGTCCGACCACCAAACAATGATCCAAAACTTCAGGTTTTTAATGGGCCTCCAAACAAGCAAATTAATTAATAAATTTTGATCACACGTGAAATTGCGATTTGAGAAAGAGTACTAATTAGAAAGCAATTCGAGGTGTTTTAATTCTTAATTAGTAAATTACGGGTTAAGAAGCACGGACACTCTTTTAAGGGAACTTTGTTTGTGTCGTACTCTTGTATCGTGTCTTATTTTTAATTAAAAATTTAAATAAAAAAATTTGACGCCTTATTTATGTCTGTATCCTTTCACTGTGTCCGTGCGATTAACAACTATATAACACTGAACAAGTTGTTGAGCATTCAAAAGTTTTATTTATTAATCATTTTGGTAGGAAATTAAAAGTGAGTTACTAGTTAGTAGTTAGTAGAATTAATATTAGGTGAAAGCTAGCTAGATGGTTTTAAATTAACCTAACTAGGGCATGCAAGGTTGTTGTATTAATAGTAACCTACTACGTACTACTTCCAATTGCATGGCTATAATGTTCTACGTACCTACTACATTGGTTATCTGAATTAATTAGGGAAATTCGATTAGAGTTAAATTTCCCCATGTTCACATATCAACTTTTATTGGGAACGTACACATTTCATTCCATTTCTTACATGCATTTTTCGTCGTGCCTTCATTAATTTATCACTACTAGATCACTGTAGGTTAGTTAACTTCTTCCTCCATTATTCATGTTTTCTCTTATTTCATTTCTTAATTTTTCTTTTCTTTTTTTTTTCTCAAAACGTGAGCCTTAAGCTGTTTATAAAAGACCAGCACAAATTGAACTCGAGTCAAAGCTGTCAACAACAATAAATTTATAGATATTAACTTCTTCCTCCATTGTTGATATTTTCTTCTTATTTTTTCGGAAGACAAATAAAATTAATAAAATAAGATTGACATCACCAACTTGCAAGCATAGTCATACTCGATCCTCCATTATTGATGTATTATTTTTCTCTTTTAATTGTAATTAACACGGACATTATTAGCAAAAGAGAAGTCGACAAGCACAATTATATTCCAACACTCTTATATTGCATATAGTCTTCCAACATTAATTTTTAACGTAATTTATTTGTAGACAGTGTTTCATTATTATAGAAACTTAAACCTGCAACCTCCTCAATAATGAAGAGCGATCCCAAGCACGCACATTGCGTGCTAATGCACGTCTTTGTTCCTGCATTATTGATGTCATGTATATATTAAACTCCATTATATTAAAACAATGACACTAATCCTTCATTTTGGGTTATTACTATATTTTTCTTATTATTTTCATAATTTATTTCACAATTATAAACTTATTGAAGACTGAGATATTTGTTATTTATGAATATTAACCTCACCTACATGCTTGTTGTTGTCGACTCACCAACCATCTAAAAGAACTACAAATTTTTAACATGTAATAAACTTCATTTATTGATATATCTTCTTAAAAACCACATCGAGAAAAAATAAAATTATGCTCTATTTGTCTATTTTTAGCCTAATTAAAGGTGGAAATTAAGTAATTAGAGGAAGAGAGAAGGAGAAACTGAGCCCAAGCCCACCTAAGTACTTCACTCAAGCCCAACCCAATCATAATCTCTAAGTCCAACGAAAAATCAAATGACAAGCCCAACCCATTCTTTGGTTGAACCCATCAAGCTCGGATTGAGCCCACCCAAATTGTACCCAACAAGATATGGCTTCACTATAAAAACCCCCAATTTTTGTATATTATTCTCTAAACAAGAACTCTTTCATAAACCATTTTAATCATAAAGTAGCTTATTGGGTTAATTTGTAGAACCCACGTGCCAATTTTTAAAATATGTATTGTCGGTTACACGGAACTAATGAATAGTTAGGTTGATCAAGTAAAATGGTTGGCTGAAATAGCAGTCCCATTTCTGAAAACTTATTTTCAAATCAGTAACCACCCAGAAGCCAAGAACCAAAAGTTTTTAATGGAAAACGTTTCAAATTAGTAACCAACCAGAAACCCTAATAAAACACCTAAGATGAAACCAACTACAAACCTTCTCTCGTTTTCCCTCTTAGGGAACTGTTAGGGTTTTCACTTTATCTCTCTAAAGAAAGAAAACCAAGCACTTATTAATATTGCCTGGAAAATATATTGCCCCTCATGAGCTAGGGCAGGAGAGAATACATTGATGATGTTGCAATGAATTGTTGGATCTAGTGCATAATATCATATAAAGGTAGGCCAGCCCTTTCTCCTTTACAAGGTACATTTACAATTCAATTATTTGTTAGAGCAAGAACAATGCACATGCCTTCCTTGTACCAGCTACAGTTAAATACCTAATGAAAACTACGTTTTTTTTTTTTTTTTTTAATTCTCTCTGTTCACACTACTAATTTTCACCAATTCAGTATTTATAATGAGATACCCATTATAGGAAAAAGTTCAAATTTTGATTTGATTTAAATTTCAATTTAATTGGAAAATAATTTTGAAATAATAAAAACATATGTTTATGATAGATTTGTACTATTATAAAAAGGAAGCGAACTTACTACTTTTCAACGAAGCTGAAAAAAAAATTTATTCTCTTTTCACTCCTAAATATAACGCGGTCGGAACCACCAATCAAATTTATTTTCTAACTGTTTCCACTTTTTCTTACGAAAAAAATTAATACGTAAGTCACTAATTAAATCAATTTCAGGTATTAGTCTATATTAGATAACATAGTTGTAAAAAATACATTATGTCTTAGTCATTAACACCAATGTTAAATATCACGAGTCGCACAAATACGGCGACTAACATAAATATTATTACACATGTAAAATGCACTTATTTCTTACTAATAATAAAAAATAAAAAATAAAGGAATTTGACCTTTTTATATATGTTTTCTTTTAAGAAAATTTTCTTTTATAACTCAGCTAGTATATAATATCAGGGTAATGCTACATAAACACTCGATCGGGTGTTTTTATTTTAAACACCGGTCTGTGGGGCCCACATAGATACACTTCAAGAGCTGAAATTTTGTGAGGTTGTTCTACTCACCATGGGCAACATCCTCACCAAAAATCAGCCAATTTTAAAATTTCTAACCCTATCAAAAGTTAATCTCAAACTAATTAAAAATTAACGGTGAGAAATGAATGGTGGGGAGAAAAGTTTAGATTTTGATGGGGTTAGAAATTTTAGAATGAGCTGATTTTTTGTGAGGATGTTGCCCATGGTGAGTAGAACAACCTCACAAAATTTCAGCTCTTGAAGTGTATCTATGTGGGCCCCACAGACCGGTGTTTAAAATAAAAACACCCGATCGAGTGTTTATGTAGCATTACCCATAATATCAAAGCATAATTCCAAAAATTTTACTTGGAAATTTTTTTTCTATGCACGAGTAGCTTCAACTCGGTGTTGACTCAGATTAGCTCGTAAATTTTAGGTATTCAGTACTCTCTCTGTCGATGATTATACAGATTAGTTATAATTAAACTTGCAACTTTCAACTTCGGTTTTTTCAAGTACTTTATATTCCCACCCCTTTACAAGTAAAAGAAACCTGCTCTTACTCAATTTTGCCCATTGCGTCTTTTTTTCCAGTAAAAAAAAGTCAATTCATACTCAATTTTGCTCCTTAAAAAGTTGAACCATAATTTTTCAATCATTTTACTACTTTTACAAACGAGTGGGGATATTGCATGCACCACTATTGTACTGTGATTTTTGTGGTTTTTGTGGGGCCTATGGGAGGATAAACTAAAGGTTAATTTTTAGTGTTATGTTCTCTCTTTACCATATAGATCATCATTTATAGAAATCATTTCTTTCTAAAATTTCTAACCCTATCAATTTATTCTCTAAAAAATTAGAAAATTTTAGACATATTTCTTGACTGTTGATCTGCAATGAACTTTTGATTGGGTTAGAAGTTCTACAATGAGTTGATTTTTCGCATATGATAATGTACATAATAGGGAGAAATCCTCACCGAAAATCAAATCTCGGATCATTTCCACATGGCTTTACTTTCCCCCATAAAATAAATGGTGCAATAAGACATGGTGCAGTTGTTTGTACCCTTTTGTTGAATAGTGTGGAGTCTGTTCACGAGATTAAGGCCTAGAGTGCTGTCAAATGGGCATGCGTGTGCAGTCGGAGGCTACCATCTAGCTTTGTAATTTTTTCACGAAAATATTGTATGTGCGAATTTCCCTTCTTTCTCGTTTGTTGTCGTACTCATGGAGTTTAGGATTCATAACAAGCAATTCCCTCATTATTGTGGAGGTTACGATTAGAGAGTATTTTACAAGACTATCATAGTTTGTTTGGATGGAGATTTTAAGTATGAATTTTGTGGGGACCAAGAATTTGGTAGAAAATTAGTTAGATTTACAATATGATTTCTAACTTGTTTTCTACCAAATCCCTACTTCCCACAAAATTCCTACTTAAAATCCTCCATCCAAACAAATCATTTAATTCTAAATCGCTTAACGCCATTAACATTCGATTGAAAAATTAATCGTTAGGAAATCATTCATTCTTATATCGAATAATGGACGGTTGATTTTTCAAGTAACTTTTGATATGCTAAAAATTTTTACTACTTCTACCACCAGTGCCACCATCACCATATGTACATACATTTCAATCACGTGACTTAAGAAACTATCAAACAATAGAGATAGCCATGCAATAACACAGATTTCTATTGGGCGCGTCACGCGCGTAAAGCAGATAGACGTACTCATAGGTCTTGAATTTGGGGCAAAGTTTTCTCTTGTAGGCAAGGGTTTCATAAATGGACCCATGGGTCGGTTTTGAAGTCCATCTCTACTATTATTACTACGAGCCCTGGTCTAATGAACACGAGCACCACCACATCGTACACCACTTTTGTGGTCACAACAACACGACGAAGTAATACACGTATCACGAGGCAAACCATAAACCAAACCAGCCCTTTCAATGGGACCCACTGAAGACAAATTTAAGGTTGTGGTAGGCCCCATAACAACTTGATAATAATATAAATACCTTAGAGATTAATTAACGGATAGAAAACGAAAGTCGTTAGAGCTTCTATATATTGGTGGTTAATTAAATGCAATTCACCGTCTTCCAGACCAGCTCCTCTCTTTCTATCTCTTCACACCACACAACAGATTCAATGGACAGCGACGCTTAAAAGGAAATTTCAGCTTTTTTTTTTTTTTTTTTTTCCAATTCCATGCCCTATCAGTTATGGAGCATTTTAATTTGAATTTGATCTCGCTCACCCCACGTACACAAAATGACACGGGAGATTATCAGATTACAGCGTGAAATGACTTAAATAACCTACCAAAATCCAAAATATCATTTGTAAACAAAACGTTTCAATATCATGCACGCCATAAATTTTTTTAGTAGATTGTAGATCACAGCGTGACCCCGATAATTTGTGGGCCACGGTCACCCACCCCACCGGTTATCGGTCATAACTCGTAACTGTGTCGGTAAAGTTCTTTTTTTTTTTTTTTTGTAAATAATTATCTTAAAAGCTTAATAAATTAAATTTATTAGATTATGGAGCTAAATTTAAGTGCAAAAAAAATAATTATTTTCAAGTAATAATTGTGATTATGTTATGTGGGTGACAAATATTCATTATTAGCTCAACGGTATATGTTAATTTCTTGTCGAGGATGTACGGGGCCGTTTTTAATCCTTTACCTTTATGTTTTTTAAGCATTACAGGATAAGGTTTATCTTATTAATTCATAATTATACAACGACAAATTGATTAATTAATCTTATTAAGTTATTTAGTAAAAAATCAAAATAATTTACTTACCTACCAAAAATATATTGGGGCAACATTAGGTAAATTGTAATAAATTTGCGTAGTTAATGTTAGGAAAAATTTTCTGTAGCATGCCGAAAATTTCCAATATTCATCAATGTATGAATCTATATATTTATTTTTGCTGAAAATTTTCAATTCATTAATGTAAGAATCAAAATAATTATGTTTTTTCAAATCAAATACGACAGATTGAAATTGTATATCTGATAGCGGGGGCAATCGATATAGAATGATCTACATTTTAAATATGCAATTACGACGATCTAACTTTCTTAATTTTTACAAATTGCAAGTAACGTGATCATCGAGTGATATTAAATAAAGCGGAGTGATCGATCGAATGATCTACATTTTACGCGGGATCAATTTATTTATTTATTTATTTATTTATAGTGTAAGTTTGTGATGATTATCACTTTAGCTATATGGGGAAATATAATTAATGTGTGACAAAATAAAATATCTGTAAAAAAACAATAGCTTATAATAGAAAAAAATATTTATTAGGACAAGCTGTATTATGTCCATAATAGTCAAAAAATCAAGTAGTGCGCAGTTCGAGCGATACGAACCCTAAAACTCGTGTACTGTACTGTGCAATAAATACAAGCCGTTTTATCGGGCTCTCAAATATTTTTTGAAATAAACAGCATCCTCCTCGGCCGGATAGTAAAGTAACAACCTCACTTCATCAAACCGTATAATTTACTAACAGATTTAAATCAACAGACAAGATTACGAGGGAGTACGCTAAGACTGACCCTACAAAATTTACTAATTTATCACACCTGGACTATAATCTAACTAACCTGTAAATTGTAAAACACAGATGGAAAGACAATGAGGGGTAGTATTTACAATTATCTAAAGAGGTAAGTTATGTAATATCGTAAAGATTTGTAAGGGTAAAATAGTCACAAAATGTCTCGAAATTCAAGGGCGGTTCTTGATGTGTTCACTCGCCAGTTTAAAATCCCAAACTCACGAGCAGATGGATGAACATAAATTAATTTTTTTGATCGGAAAACCTTGTTTTTTTACAGTCGCCAAGGAGAAGTCGTAAAAACTTCGCCGGAAATCAGTGATTTTCCGGCGACATTTCATGGAAAAAGCTTGAGAAGTTAGGTTTTCGGAGGAGAGGAGTTGAAAAAGTGAAGGCCATTGACTAACGAGTCCCTTTCTGAAGTTCGATTAAGTCAGCTACAGAGTACGGACCTTTTTTTTTTTTTTTACTTTTAAATTAAAAGTATCTGTTTATTTTTTTAGGTTTTGGATTAATTTTTGTACAGATCCCGACATTTCTAGAGAGAGAAAGAGGAAAACAACGGAGAAAGATCCACGGATCTTAAAACTTTGGTTGTTTCTCTCTCTACTTTCTCTCTCTACTCTTCTCCATCTGAGATGTACAGTAAGAAGATTAAAAAATTGGATGGAAAATAGTAAACTGTCAGGATTGACAAATGAATAATCATCGAGATGCGATGTTGAGATATCTCGAGGAATTATCGAATGGTTATTTGTAAAGGAAATACAAATACGGTTTGGTCGGACTGACCTGGCGGCGAAATTGTCAAAAAAAAAGGGGTTGAAAAATTGAAAAATCTGAAACAGCAACAGGGGTTAACATTTTTTTGTTTTGTTTTATTTCACAGACTTTTTTTTACAGAGGAACTTTTTACTTTGGAATTGTTATTTTTTAGAGAGAGAAAGAAGAGAGAAGGAGGGTAGAAATTGAAGATAAAACGGATATGTGGAGTCTTCGAAGCCTTACAAATAGATGAAACCAAAAAGGTGTTGAAGAAAAGAAAAGGGGGTTCGGTTGACCAAAAGCCTTCTCTTTTTCTCTGCCATCTTTTTTTAGGCCTTTCGTTTTCTCATTTTTCTTTGGGAACTCATCTCTCATCAGTAGTCATGGAAGAGTTTTTTTTTTAAGCTTAGGTAGAGTCAATCAAGCATGCAAAAGAAGAAATAGATGAACAGAGGAAGAAAGAGAGAGAAGAAGAACAACTATTTTTACGGGTCTACCTTTAATGGTGTTTTAAGGGTTTCTTATCTTGGGTGGGTTTTGTAGAGAGAGAAAGAGGAGAGAGACGGAGAGAGAACGAAGTGCTAAGCCTTCTTCTTGGATTGCTTGCCTTCTTTCTCTTTCTTTCTCTCTAGAGAGAGAGAAAGGAAAAAAAACTGAGAGACATTTGGGTTTTATGCTCTTGTTTCTCTCTCTTCATTTCCTAGTTCATTTCTTCAAAAATTTTTCCTCTTTGAGAAGGGTTTCTCAGATTTTTTTTTTGATGAACTGAAAGGAATCAGGGTTCTTGAAAGTGGGTGGGTAATACTGCTAATGCAGTTTAGACGTTTGAAACTGAGACTGATTGAGGTGGGAAACGTTATGATGAAGAGTTTTATGTAAGAGAGAGTACAGAGTGAGAGGTGATAGAGTGTGTTTTTAGAGAGAGAAAGAGATATTTTAGGAGGTGTGAGTGAGAGATTTTAGGAGAGAGAAAGGGGTAGTTTTGATGAGTTTTGGGGGTTTTTTCGATAACAGTAGTTCTGGTGGTGCAAGAGTCGTGGCGGATATACCTTTGAGCAACATGCCTGCTGGTGTCATCGCTCAGCCACGACTTGTAGCTCCGGGAACTCTTTCCAAGTCTATGTTCAGCTCTCCAGGCCTTTCTCTCGCTCTTGTACTCTTTCTCTCTCTACTTTCTCTTTCTCTCTCTAACCTCACTCACTCTCCCTTTCTTGTTTGTTGTTATTTTAGTACTGTATAATTAGCTGATCTGGGTTCTCTCTCTCTTTTTTTTTTTTGGATTTGAAAGCAGCAAACAAGCATGGAGGGACAAGGTGAAGTTGGAAGGTTTGGGGAAAATTTGGAGCCTGGTTTGGTTGGAAGAGCTAAAGAAGATGAATATGAGAGCAGATCTGGAAGTGATAACATGGATGGCGCATCTGGAGACGATCAAGATGGTGATAAACCACCAAGAAAGAAAAGATACCATCGTCACACTCCTCAGCAAATCCAAGAGCTCGAAGCGTAAGATTTTTCAACTTTCTCTCTCTAAAATCTTGTTTGCTTCGCTAAACTTCATAGATTTTGATTTTTTTTTTTGGGTTTCCTTTTTTAGACTTTTCAAAGAGTGCCCACATCCTGATGAGAAACAAAGGTTAGAACTAAGCAGGAGGCTTTGCTTGGAAAGTAGGCAAGTCAAGTTCTGGTTTCAGAACCGTCGTACTCAGATGAAGGTAGGTTATTAAACTTAATATCATCAGATTCCATTTTATTATTTTTAGTTTTTTAGTTTTCTGTTGTGGGTTTTGATTTGTGACACTGAATTGAATTAAAAAATTTGAAACCAGACCCAAATCGAACGCCATGAGAACTCAATACTTAGGCAAGAGAACGATAAGCTTCGAGCTGAAAATTTGACGATAAGGGACGCTATGAGAAACCCGATTTGCTCCAACTGTGGAGGCCCTGCAATGCTGGGAGATGTGTCCTTAGAAGAGCAACATCTTAGGGTTGAGAATGCCCGTCTAAAGGACGAGCTAGACCGAGTTTGTGCACTTGCCGGTAAGTTCTTGGGCAGGCCCGTATCTGCGTTGGCTAATTCAATCCCTACTTCCATGCCCAACTCGGGTTTAGAACTCGCTGTGGGGATTAATGGTTTTGGTGGTCTGAGCGCCATGAACGCAAATATTCCGCTGGGAAATGATTTTAATGGTGGTGTTTCGAGTGGGTTGCCGATGACGGTGGTTCCTCAACCAAGGCCAGTTGCTGGAGTTACAGGCCTTGATAGATCTCTGGAGAGATCTATGTATTTGGAACTTGCATTGACAGCTATGGAGGAATTGGTCAGAATGGCACAGACTAATGAACCCCTTTGGCTCCCTGCTGGTTTGATTGGAGGAAAGGAATCATTGAACAATGAAGAATACTCGAGGATGTTTGCTCCTTGCATTGGAGCAAAACCTAGTGGATTTGTTACGGAAGCAACTAGAGAGACTGGTATGGTGATCATCAACAGCTTGGCCCTTGTTGAGACATTAATGGACGCGGTAAGTTATCCAATCAAAATTCTAGAAATTGCATTTTGTTTTATTTTGGATGATAATATTAAGTATTAATGCCTCACGGATTGGGCTACTTTTATTTGGGTATATCAAAATTTCTGCATATATTGAATGAACAGGCCGGTTTCTATTAGTACTGCTTAATGCCTGCTTTAATTCTGATTTGTCTAATTTTAATTGATGTTAATAGTCTAGTATTTCTTGTCATATACTTTAGAATCGATGGGCGGAAATGTTTCCTTGTCTGATTGCAAGAACGGCTACCACCGATGTGATTTCTAGCGGTGTAGGTGGAACAAGAAATGGTGCCCTTCAACTGGTAGGTCTTTTATCAGATTTTTTTAAAAAAATATGCAAATATCTGTATTTAGTTAATTTATTTGTGCTCTCACTCGTATATTGTTCATGTCTTCACATCGAAACCCATAATTTCATTACTTAATAAAAAAAAATGAAAAAGAAAAATGAAACCAATTTAATCGAAGTCTTCATTTACAGATGCATGCAGAGCTTCAAGTTCTTTCACCACTAGTCCCAATTCGCGAGGTCAAGTTTCTCCGGTTCTGCAAGCAGCATGCAGAAGGAGTCTGGGCAGTGGTCGATGTGTCGATTGACACCAACCAAGAAACTTCAAACTCACCCACATTTTTGAACTGCAGGAGACTTCCTTCTGGCTGTGTGGTTCAAGATATGCCAAATGGGTATTCCAAGGTATTATCAAATACAAATATATCTTTTGTTTCATTCCATATATTTATATGCATATCTCCAAAATTTTCTAACTTCCATGAACTAGGGCTCTTTCTATTCTTCCCCTTTTTCTCTTTAATGGGGGTGGTTGGTTTAAACTAGGGTTTTTGGAGTTTAGTTCAAAACATTTAATTACACCATGCCAAGTTAAAATCATAAGCATTTCAACTCCCCAAGCTTCAAAACTAGAGAGCAGCTCAAGCTTCTAAGAATTTTGTTTGTTGGCTCTAGTGATTTACTATCACTAGTCACTACTCTCATGAAGACTTCTTCTTGAACAACTCCCTGTTAGATTTTCCCGAAAAATCTGGACCTTCTACTACTAACCCTCATTTTTTTAATCTGTTAGATGCTTCTTCTACTAAAATTTAACTAATCTTCTTCTGTTTTCAATACTAATGTTGCTTAATGTCTGTACTGAACCCTTCTTTATTATAAACTTTTATTAGATCATGAAATCGAGGTTACTGCGATTTTAATATTAATCGAACCCTCTATTACTTATTATTTGTTTCTGCACCTCGAACACATTAATTTCATAGCCTTTATATGTAGGTAAACTCTAACCCTCGTAATCTATGCTTAATTTTGATTTACATAAATAAATATGTTTTTGATGGTTCTATTCCAATCTGTGATGCCTTCTCGATCTGCTCTTCAATGAACAATTCTTTTTTTAACTCTTTTCTTTCTCTCTCTAACTTTCTCTCTCTAGAATTCTAAGTCATGGACCCATTGAAACTACTACGGCTATTGATTTTGTATCTATCTGATAATATAAATTTAACTTCTCAATACGTTACTCCACCGTCCAAATCGCTTCTAATTGCTCTTTCCCAAGTGAAGAAGCTGTATATTAGCTTATATTTTATTTTTTTGTGATGCCCTAAGTGATATAATCAGGCATGTTTTTTATATTACCAGGTCCAACAAATCAACATGTCTCCCGCTGACCATATATATATATATATATTTTGTTTGTAAGATTGCCTGGAAATAGAAGTTTAGGGTTTGTATTTTAATACACAGCTCTCTCTGAACTCAAAAAGTTCTTAAAACATTGAAAGGTTGACTGTGATGACGGATGAATTTGTTGGCTTTTCGTCGTTTTATTTGTGGGGACCCCAGAAATGTGTTAAAACAGTGTTGGTGTTTTGACTTTTGACCCTAATTGTGAGTAAGCGCAGGATAAAGAAGTTTACCCACCTGGTGCAAGTTAGCAGATACTAACATTTGATAAGTACCACAACAGGTTACGTGGGTTGAGCATGCAGAGTACGATGAGAATCCAATCCATCGGCTTTACCGCCCATTACTCAATTCGGGTATGGGTTTCGGAGCTCAAAGATGGGTCGCCACCCTTCAGAGACAATGCGAGTGCCTAGCAATTCTAATGTCAACCATCCCATCTAGGGATCACTCTGGTACGCCCGATTTTGAAGTTCTTAACTTGGGTTGACATTTGATTGAACGGTTCTGATTTACTGATGATTTTGATGTTGTAGCGATTACGGCGAGTGGGCGTAGAAGCATGTTGAAGCTGGCACAGCGAATGACGGATAATTTTTGTGCTGGGGTCTGCGCGTCGACCGTGCATAAATGGAACAAGCTCTGTGCCGGGAATGTGGACGAGGATGTGAGGGTGATGACCCGAAAGAGCATTGATGACCCGGGTGAGCCACCCGGTGTTGTGTTGAGTGCTGCGACATCAGTTTGGCTCCCTGTTTCACCTCAGAAGCTTTTTGATTTCTTGAGAGATGAACGACTGAGAAGCGAGTGGGACATACTATCGAATGGTGGGCCCATGCAGGAGATGACCCACATTGCCAAGGGCCAAGATCCTGGGAACTGCGTCTCACTTCTTCGTGCTAGCGTAAGTTTTCTTTACATTTTTTTCCCCAAGAAGAGTACGTTTTGTTAATGGAGTTTGGATTTTGTTTACCCACTTTTAACGAGGGGCAAGAATACCCTACCATGTGATTTGGAGAGACTTAACTAGTCAACTTTACCATCCTACTGACCGTCTAAGACCCCACCATCACATGGGGTTGCCTTTTTGACCCACGTGTACGTGAGTCAACAAAATCTAACTCCCTACGAGCGTGTCAGGAGTGTGAGATCGTGCACCAGCCGTGGGGTGTTATATAAAGGTCAAAGGATAGTGAGGTTGACTTTTCAAATTTAACCTCCCTCGGTTAGTTGGTTACCAGTTTTTGCCTCACCCACCTTACAAGTAGGTGAACAAAGATTGGTAATAAAATTACAAAACAGTCCTTTTTACCCTATCCTGGGACTACTAGTAACTGGAGGGACTGGCAAGTCAAGAAAATAAGACACCTGCCACGTTTTTGTAATTTTACCTGACGCCAAGGACCTGACTCTAGTTTTTGTTTTAACGAAACTGACGCTGCTGAATAGTTACAGTGGACTTTTTACGTCGGAAAAAAAATAAAGTTAGATCATCAAAATTGACCTAAAGATTTATTTATTTTTTGATCGGTTAATTGACCTTGGATTTTACTTAAATTTACAATTTCAGGCCATGAACGCAAACCAGAGCAGCATGTTAATATTACAAGAGACATGCATCGACGCCGCAGGTTCACTCGTGGTGTATGCACCTGTTGATATCCCGGCAATGCATGTTGTGATGAGCGGTGGAGATTCAGCTTACGTGGCATTGCTACCGTCGGGATTTGCAATCGTACCTGATGGTCCCGAACAAGCTGGTGGTTGTGGGCCCAACAACAGCAACAATAACAGTGGTGGTGGTGGGTCGGGTAGGGGGGGTGGTGGTGGGTCATTACTGACGGTGGCGTTTCAGATATTGGTGAATAGTTTGCCAACAGCTAAGCTTACTGTGGAGTCGGTGGAGACAGTCAACAACCTTATATCTTGCACCGTACAAAAGATCAAGGCAGCCCTTCACTGCGAAAGTTAGATCAAGATCCCATGATTTTTAACTAGGTCTTGTTGTTTTTTATATTTTAAAACTGGAAAAAGAAAAGAAGAGAGAGAGAGAGAAAGGAGGAGTGGTTCTTGGGACTGGATTGGGAATCGGGGTTGAGTCAAGAACGAACCGCGCGTGAAGAACCCTAGCTGGGTGGTAAGAACTAATAATTAGAAGAACCAGAACCAAAAAAAGAAAAAACCAATGGGGTTAGAGATGAAATTGGTTCTTAACACAACGCAAGGGTGGTGGTTCGGGTATTGACTCGTCGACCCCGTGAGTTGTCCTGAGAAGAAAACGACTGCAGTAGGGTCCATATCCATGAAACAAGAAGGCATAAAACCATGCAAATAGAAGACTAAGGGTAGAAGTTATTACTGGATTTAATTTTTTTTCTTCTTTTGGTAGATAATTTTCTAAGATGTATTAGGGGACTGTTTGTTTGTCGTTATTGATGTTGTTTGTTGTTGTGTTAGTTTTTAATTAATCAATCTATCTCTCTTTTCGTTTATTTTTTAGGGTTTTACATTTGAATCCAGAAATTTGCTTATTTTAGTTTTGTGGGTTTTATTGCTTATTTTTAAGACATGCATTATTTTATTGGGTGGTGGTGGTGGTGGTGGTGGCATTTTCTTGTAAATAATAAGAGGAGAAAGGTTTGGATGGTGAGTTAGTGTTTGTCGTATGTGTTTGGGTGAGGGTGAATGAATATGATGGATGGATAGCGCCACGTTTGGTTGGAAGTTGGAGGAGGGAAAAATGGGGGTTAGGTATTAAATGCTGCTGGGACCATGTGATCAGGATTCACACTTTGAAATGGGTTTTTCTTGGGTGTTGGGCTTTGTGGGGCTGCTGGGGCCACTCTCTTCGAAGATCTATCAATCAGGGTCTTGATTTTATATCAAGGTTGTAACCAGTTTTCAATCAAACTTCAAGAAGTTCCCTTTCGACAGTCTGAAACACTTCTGAATAGGCCGTCAATTGGGATATGTGGGGTCGACCTAATAAGAGACATATTCTGGGAGGAGTTTCAGATCCTCTGTTTCTTCTCCTCCCATCCTAATTTTGTCTTGTGGGGTCCACGGATATGATCCAACCGTCATCACTAAATATATCATTCACCTCGAAAAAACATCTTACTTTTTTAAGGCCGTAAAAAATTGATTGAAAAATCAGCCTACCCTTATTGATCGAGTAAAAGAATGATTTGATTTCTACATTGTTGATCTTCAAATCGATCCGGACAAAGGATCTGAACTCTTCTGGCAGTGGACTTCTTTTAAACCCAAATTTGATTGTTTGGGGGTTAAAACTGTCAACTCAACCATCCAGGTGTTAAATTATGATCTAAGTAACCAGATCATAGAGCAAGAACATTCTGTTACAGTGTCTAATAAAAAATAATGTCACCAGCTCCCAAGAGCATTTAGACGAAAATGGAGTAAGAACTCCTTAAGCACAAGTGCATCACTTTTTTACAACGGTTTTGATTAGTAAGGTTATGACTTATGACCCATGTGAAGATGAATTATGGGTCGAAGTGTTGCAAAAGACCTTTACAACTCCCACGTGAGACTATTTAATAAGAGGTGCTATTGGGATTGACTCTTTAATAGGTCTAACTGAACAGATTGAGGAGGCACTCAATCTCAACCACTTATGTATTTGTGGGGTCTACACATACACAATGACTGCCTGAGATTGGGTGTCTTTTTTTTTTTTGAGGGAAAACATGAATACTTCAATTAACAGGCAGATCCATTATGTTCGAAAGGACAAGATCCGAGATACAATGTGGAGTAAAATCAATCCACGAATTACATCCTCTTGCAGAGAGGGCTAGCTTGGCAAGGCAATGAGCAACAGAATTTGCTCTTCTTGGGATATAAGCTACAGAAAAACTTGTAAAAAAAGAAAGATGAAAATTACAATCTAAAATAATACTACGAATTCTCCAAGGGGTGTTTGAGAACCGCCCTTTGAGGATATTGATCAGAGTTTGTGAGTCACCTTCAAGAATGATTGAACTTAAGTTTAAAGCTCCGGCCAGTTCAATACCTTTAAGGCAAGTACGGGCCTCCGCCTCTAGGGCTTTATCTTCTCCCAAATGGTTACTATCAAAAATATTTTGGCATGCTATAGAACCATTCCCGTAGTGTTCCGTATGACAACACCAGCAGCAATGGCATTGGTCCCAGTTGCTCCATCAAAGTTAACTTTAATCGAACCAATAGGAGGCGGCATCCAACGTTGGCGTAACTGGGTGGTAGTAGGAGTAGAGGTGTTGATTTCACCTCAATCTGTTTCCCTATTCAATTAGATGATTAATGGTTCCGAATTAACAAAACGTGTGCAACTAAAAATCAGTTTGGTTGGTGAAATTTTTTCCATTGGATCACACAAATCAGAAAAAAAAATTGTTTGAATCCAATTGCTAAATCAACCCCTGAGAAGGAAATTAAATATATATATTTTTATTTCTTAATCTTAAGATTAAAATAAAATATTCAATGGATCTAATATTTTATGTACAAATTGAAGATAACCCATGATCTAAAAAATTAAAGGGTCAAATGGGATCAAAGAATATATGACAAATAAATAGAGTATGTTGCATCAAATCATTGATACAAAATGCCACAACCTAGTAAGTTTCATTTCTTTCTTTCTCTCTCTAGCTAGTCCTACTCCTCCCTCACTGATTTCTTTTTCTTTCTTTCTTTCTTTGTTTCTCTCTCTACGTCTGTACGTGTCTCGTGCCATGCCCACAATGTCTGATAATAAGCAGGTAAGTATGGACAAAATGCCATTAAAAGTCATGACAAGGAAAGGATATCTTCCGAACTGTCAAAATGAGAACAGGTGCGTGCATTGGCTTTTCATTTCATTTATATATAATTCTCTCTATCCCTTCTTCATTCATTCACTACTATCACTACCATTTCTGACTCACTCGATCGATCGAACTGTACGAGTACATGACCCCCCTTTCCCCCACACTTTTTACAAACCTAGCTTTTCATTCTTCAAATCTATACATCAATGAGTTGGGACCCTGCTTAGACCATCTACAATTGTACGTCGAGTTTTTTTCCAAAAACAGCGGGTATTTAGATAATACAAATCCAAAAACAGCGGGTATTTAGTAGCCTTTTCGTATTGGTAGTCGGCTTTTACTCAACTACTTTTTATTCCATTTCAATGCATCTTAATTTAGCTTATAGATTGCTCTTTTCGTAGCGGATTCATGATAGGAAGGTTTTTTTCTGACACCAATTGATCAACTGTTGTAGAACTTGGAACCCTATTAAAATTGGTCCAAACTTTAACCATAAAATGGGTGGTTGATGGCTGATTAAAAATTTCAAAATTTTACTTTTGATGGAATTAATTAATTAATTATATATATATACATTTAACACATTATATGTGGGACCTATACTGCGGTGAAACCGTGATGTGAAGAAAAGGAAAAGGGTGTAAACGGATCGTACCCATAAACAATTAGAGACTGATCATTAGATTATGTGATGCTACATCTGCTGCCAATTTTACCGCCGTTTATACTCACAAAAGTTTTTTTGGAAGGTACTTGCGTGAATTAAGAAATGACGGAAATCACGAAGAGTAAAAAAAAACAGTAGGGATAACTTAGGCATTAAGAAATACAGTAAAGTTGGAAGTAAGTAAATCATTTTCAATTAGATTATATGTGGGGCCCACACCTAAATTAAACTCTCTATATGTCCCTCTCCTAATAAGTAATATCTTAATTATATACATACAAAACTAAACCCAAAAATCAAAATGGGAATGGGAATGGGGTCGTTCTAATTCTATAATTTATTTTAATGTGTTAGTCATTTTCACCTTTCATAATTTATTTGGTCCCCACACTTTGACTCTGATCAAACTATTATGTATATAATCTTCAAATTAAAGACTTAATTTTAAAAAGTCTATATATAACTGCATGCATGTAGTTGGAATGAAAAGTGGGTCTCTGTTTCATATTAGAAAAGGATATATGGTGTGATACGTGGTGTTCCCATGATCCGGGTACTATGCCTTTGTAGTCATATTTTTATACTTAATAATCTTGGTTATATATTTGTGGTTGGTATGTCTTGATGAATTCCATTATATATGTATGGACTTAAATTTGATGTAAATGGAAAATGCTGTTTGAACCGGCGTTTAGGAACCGAACCCAAACCGAATTAATGTTGAGTCTAGTAGGATTGGCTAAAATTTGATGAGACTGTTTTATCTCTCCTCACTATGTAGATAATTCTCATTTAAAATCAGCTAATTAAAAAACTTTCAACTCTATAATGGGCTGATTTTTTGTAAGATTGTTGTGTACATGATAAAGAGAATAACCTCACAAAATTTTAGCTCTTGAAATGTATCTCTGTGGACCCTACATTGCGATGTTTAAAATTTAAACACGGCAATATCCGGATCAATAGATGAGTCAGTTTCGACCCTAACCCTAAAATAGTGACCCTATCCAGGTGTTGTATGGTTAACCCTTGCCATCTTTTTGACCAGGAAACCCGAATCGGGTAATTAATGATAGACGTATTGTATTTTTTTATATACCAACGGGTGCACATAGGTGCATTCCATATAATGCAATAGACACTTAGCATACCACAGGAATTAACTAGAATTCAATTTTACTCTGCTATTTTTGGGTGTGAAGCAAAAGAAAAGCAATCTCAAATACACGTACAGAGATAGGCTCTGGGATTTTAAGTGCCCACTGTAAAAATTGAAAACTTGTTCTTTTTTACATATACAAAGCAATGAGTTTTTAGAGTTACCTTCATGCATTTTTTCAAAACAAACCTCACTTGAAAGTGCTAAAAAAACAAAGAATTTTTTTAATGCACCCACAAGTTTTGTCTAAATACTCCACTTATTCTAACACCCTGATTACACCCATTTACAGTTTAAGTAGGGATGACCGAGGGACTAATTCTTTACAAGGATGATTTTCTCACCATAGATTTCATCTTCACAAGAACATGCCATCTTTAAGACTTTCAACCCCACAAAAAGATGATTGAACAAAGTAACTAGAA
This sequence comes from Macleaya cordata, assembly GCA_002174775.1. Taxonomy (NCBI): domain Eukaryota; kingdom Viridiplantae; phylum Streptophyta; class Magnoliopsida; order Ranunculales; family Papaveraceae; genus Macleaya; species Macleaya cordata. The sequence goes on along the minus strand of MVGT01001064.1, from coordinate 1,647,588 downwards.
GAAATGAAGAGGATAGAGAAAAAATAAATGAATAGAGAGAAGTAGAATATAGTGATGATGGAATGGATGAAGAAAAGTAGTTGCATTAAATGTAGTCTTTTTGATTTATTTGTTTTCTAAGCTAAGCATTTAATGAAGTTGAAATAGAAATGGATTGACCTTTTGAGCTTTAAATGAGAGAAGTAGAGAGGTGGGTAAATCATGAATGCATTTCTTTATAGAAAAGTAATAAAGATCAAGAACAGCCCTAGCTTGGCTTCATTTAATGGAGAGAGAATGAAAGAGAGAAGATATATAGAGAGAGAGGGAGGCTCATGACCATCAACACCATGCCACCATGCCAAACAACAACAACAACTTCAAAGTCATCTTCTTTTATATATAATTTGCTATTAAAACACTTAATTAGCACGTATATACAACCAAAAGTATACCCTAATTTGTTAACATTTTCATGTGCCTGTTCTTTAGTTAAGGTCTATCTTCTTTGGTCAGTTGGTCAAGAAAATATCTCAAAAAAAAAAAAAAAAAATTGGTCAAAGGTCAAATGTCAATAGAGAGTTCTTATTAAGCCATGAAAATGCACAAATGAATTAATTTGTCAAGAATCAAGATTAAGAAGAAATAAAATAAAATACATGATGGGTTTTAGCTTATATTTAGGATCCATGATTCTAAAAACATATATACTAATACACATTTTTCTCGACATACGAGATGATGACACATTCATGGGGTTCATTCATATAGATATATAGAGATCGATTGATAGATCGATGAGTATTTACGACTACTTAATTGAGGTTTTATTTTTTTAGAATGATCTGTTCATCATTCATTATATGAAGATCATAAAGATCAGCTAATTTTGAGCTTTAATTTGTCATGATTAAAAATCAAATTAAAGTTAATTAATGTTGATGATCAAATAAACGATCACTATATATATATATATAACATTTTAATTAGTAATGCAGTTTTGATAAAAGAGTCTAGATCGATTTACAGCCTTGTACGTACAGGTTACGTGTACAGGTACTTGTGGTGCCCACACGACGCTGATCTAGGGTCTGATTTTTAGTGAGAATGTTCTTTTCATCATGTAGATCATTTCTCCAAAAATCAGTTCATTCTAAAACTTCTAACCCCATAAAAATTGACTTTTTTTTCATCATTCATTTCTCATCGTTAATTTTTAATCAACTTCAATCAATTGTTGATGTGGATAGAAGTTTTAGAATGGACTGATTTTTGGTGAAGATGATCTATGTGGTGAGGAGAACATCCTCACAAAAACTTAGCCCTTAGATCAACCTCAGGTGGGCCCCACATAAACCTGTACATATAATATGTACATATAAGACTGTGAGCCGATCCATTCTCTCGATAAAATTACACGTTTTTTTATATTAATAAAATTACACGTTTTGGATTCTCAGAGTTAGTCTGATTTTTTTAGTGGTCGATCTACCGTCTTATATATGGGAGCTAAAAAAATTCATCTCATTATAGTCAATGAAATTAATGAATGTATGTCGACGTCTCAAAAGAAAAAAAAATAATAAAAAAAGTCATTAAACGGATGAATGAATTTGTTAAAGAACAATAAAAACGGTGATGGAACTAATGGGATTTAACTAATTATTATAAGATCCCTGATATATATATATATATAGTATATAGACATCGTTATTCATACTATCTCTTTGTGGTTTATATGGAGATGACTTAAGAATTGGTTTTTGGTAGAAATATTTTTTGCACCATATTGATCATTTTTAATAAAAATCATATCATTCTACATTTTTTTCTCCAATCAAAACACTGATTGAAAAAAATGGATGAAGTTTTAGAATGATAAGATTTTTAGTAAGAATGATATACATGATGATGAGAACTTCCCTACCAAAAATTAGTCTTTAGGTCATCGATTTCCATATGGTTTCGTATAATTCATTCATTCATTCGTTTGTTTAGTCTTTCTTCTTCTTCTTCTTCTTTTTTTGAGGGCGACATTCATCTTGAAGATCTCAGCTGATTTTGAATATTCTTTTGTCTTGATAGTGAATCAAGAAAATTAAATGTGAACAGATTACAACCCATATATATATATGTACACACAAATTTTGACATTTAAAACGATCGATCATATTAATGTGTTCGTTTGTTTTTCTCTATCTTAATTTGGTCGTAGGGACACAAAACATGCAACCCATGTTTTTATTGACCTATATAATTAGGAGAATGACACATGTATAATTTATTTATGGTTTCGTATAATTCAATCATTCATTCGTTCAATCTTTTTTCTTTTTCTTTTTTTAGGGCGATATTCATCTCGAAGATCCAAGCTGATTTTGAATATATATTCTTCTGTCGCGATAGTGAATCAAAAAAATTAAATGTACAACCTATATATATCATTTTGACGTTTAAAACAATCGATCTTATTATTATTATTATTTTTTGTGTATCTTAATTTGGTCGTAGGGACACAAAACATGCAACCCATGTTACGATGGACTCTTGAATTAATCATGCATGAAGCTGACATGAAGGGACGAGGATGACTTTAAATTTGTACGTATTTGGCTCAGAAAAAGCACTACCATGTCCATGCATGACTCAATCATCTACCCTATCTTGTTTGATATAGGACTTTTTTTCGTTTTTTTTTTTTTTGGTTTCATTCTTCATCAGTGATGGACCTCAAGGTCATGGTACTAATTATTGGGCCCTTCATACATGTTAATAATACAATGTCCTTTCTAGAGAGAGAAAGAGAGTTCTAGCTAGAGAGAGAAAAAGAGATCATCATCAGCTGCAATTCTGTCCAAACTGAAACATACAGATTCTTACACAATATATAAAGTTGTAATGTGTAGTTGGATTTTTTTGGCAAGGTCGACTGATAATATATAAATATAGTAGTACTGTGATGACTCTTATAATTGTCTTTTTTCGCTACTTTTAGTTTTTTCTTTCTTTTCATTTATTTACTTTTTCTATACACAGTCTTAATTTAGGGCTGTCAATGGATATTCGAAAATCCGAATTCGATTCGAATCCGTATTCGATAATTTAAAAATTATCCGAAATTTTCGGATATGGATTCGGATTCGGATAATTATTTTCGGATAATTAGATTTTCGGATTCGAATTCGGATAGTGAGTTAGATTATCCGATAATATCCGAATCCGATATACATACACAATGCTGCCCTTTTATACAAAAAATAATGCCTATATCATTATTCATTTATTAACATATATTGATGGTATGAGACATTGAGATACACCATATCAAACCTTAAGTTTAAAAGTAAAACCCCCTTTCTAGCTTCTTTTAAATCTACCGAATGTAACCCCTTCTGAAACTTTTTTTTTGATCAGATAACCCTTTCTGAATCTCCAAGCCAACTTCAAGCTCCGTCCAGATCTGAGGCTTCATTGCAGTACTGCTCCGTCCAGATCTGCAAAGGACTAGTACTTCTCTGTCCAGATCTGCTAAACCTCTTTGAAAGACTGCTTATCCGGCCAGATCTGCAAGGTAGAGAGAAAGTTGCAGGGTTGAAAAAGAAAGGGTTGTTGGTTAAGGATGATTTACCCTGGCCTGATCTTGCTCTGCATGTTTTGAGTTGGTGATATTAACGGAACCAAGCATCTGTTCGAGTAGCTCATCTCATCTATGCGATTAGAGATATAAACTCTTTCTCATTCTATTTCAAATCTAGGATATGTTTGATTTTTTTTTTTTGAGAAACAAAAGCCCTAAATTAGTCTGCGTATCATCTCTTCCTCAAATATTCAACGATTTATAGTGAAAGAACGAGATGAGATCTATTTTATGTATTTTGTTGAGGATGGAGAAAAAAAAATGAATGAAAAATCACTAGAAATTTAGGTAAAAATTTAATTTGAGGTTTTTATCGGTCGAATTCGGATATTATCCGATATCCGATAACATTGTCGGATTCGAATTCAAACAACAAAATTAAACATCCGTCGGATATCGGATCGAATTCGGATATTGGAAAAAAATTTCGGATTCGAATTCGGATATGACCACATCCGATCCGATAAGCTACCGTTTACACCCCTATCTTAATTTGTCGCCCAAAAGATAAATTTGAGGAGGCATCATGAGTTATCAGGTATCCATATTCATTTCAATTGGCACTTAGCCCCATATTTAAACAAACACATCAAAGTTTTTATAGTTAAACTACTACACCAAAAATGTTAATTAAGAACTACTTAGTAGGGCCATTCTTTAACTCTCCTAATTGAGGAAATAGTTCTCTAAGATGTAATGTAAAAACTACTATTTTTCAAATTCATGTTTTTCTGTAGATATTGTTATTTTATTTTATTTAGTTATTATGACACGTTAAAAGAGTAATGTTAGGCGCTCCCTGACCTGCAGGTCTACATGGAGATGACCTAAAAGTTTAATTTTGGTGAGGATGATCTCTTTATTATCTAGTTTATCCTCATAAAAAATCAGTCATTGGATCATCTCTATGTAGGCCTCCCTAGTAAGAGTTCCAGCTATGCCCTAGCTTTTTTTTAAAAATAAAAATATTGATTAGTTTGATCATTTGAACTTAAAACTTATATTCACCAATTAAAAAAAAAACTTATAATCAACCTTAATCCCATCATTATTTTAAAGGTTAGCAAAGGGAGGGGCTTGAAATTGTGTAAATTACAAAGGTGTGATTGTGCTAAGGTGGGTTTCTTGAGACCTTTACCCAAGCCCAATTCAAAGTTTATTGCTATGTTTCTTGAGACCCAATTAAAGTAAACAAAAATAGGTTGGATTGGGCTTGTTCAAGATCAAATTTTCAATACATTTACCCAAATTTCCTTTTTGTAAAACCCCAGCTCCCCAAACCCTCTCTGTCTCTGTCTCTCTCTCTCTCTCTCTCTCTCTCTCTCTCTCTCACCATGAAATTTCTTAAACCCTTGAACAACCTCCTCTCAACTTCATCAGTTCTCTTCAAAATCATTAACAACTGCAACAAAATCATTACCCAAAACCCTATTTTTCAACAAAATTTCTCATATCCTCACTACAACTTTACCTCCATCAGACCATTTTCTCAATCCACCTCAATACCTAAAAAACTCCAAAGAGTCAGAGATCATGGCTATGATAACTACATGGAAATCCACAAAAAGATCATCAAAGTTCTTAAATTCCAAAACCTAATTCTCTCTCAACCCAATCAAACCATCAACATTGCCCGTCTGGATTCCCTCTCTCGCCGTCTCGGTTTCAAACAATTCGAAGCAGGTGCCTTTATCCTAAAATTTCCTCACATTTTCCAAATTTATGAACACCCAGTTCAAAGAATTCTTTATTGCCGTCTTACCAGAAAAGCCAATCTCCAAATTGAACAAGAGAATCAAGCTTTCAATGCCCAACTTCCTGATGCTGTTACTCGACTCAGAAAAATTCTAATGTTATCAAACACGGGTCGAATTCGTCTCGAACATATTCGAATTGCTCGTCTCGATTTAGGGCTTCCGGAGGACTTCGAATTTTCGGTAATTCTCAAGTACCCACAATATTTTAGACTTTTTGATGCAGAAGATACTCGTTCTAAGTACATTGAGGTTGTTGAGAGAGACCCTAATTTAGCAATGTGTGCTATTGAGAAATTAAGGGAAAAAGAGTATAGAGAAAGAGGTATTGATGCTGAAAATATTAGGTTTTCATTTGTTGTAAATTTTCCACCTGGGTTTAAGATTGGTAAATATTATAAGATTGCGGTATGGAAATGGCAACGGTTACCCTATTGGTCTCCTTATGAGGAAGTTTCGGGTTATGATCTTCGATCACTTGAAGCCAAGAAACGAATGGAAAAAAGAGCCGTTGCCATGATTCATGAATTGTTGTCATTAACAGTGGAAAAGAAGCTTACTTTGGAGAGAATTGCACATTTTAGAATGGCAATGGACTTGCCCAAGAAGCTGAAGGAGTTTTTACTTCAGCATCAGGGTATATTTTATATTTCGACGAGGGGGAATCATGGGAAGCTTCATACAGTTTTTCTTAGGGAAGCTTATAGAAAGGGGGACTTGATAGAGCCTAATGAGTTGTATTTGGCGAGGAGAAAGTTGGCGGAGTTGATTTTGTTGAGCCCAAGGACGGCCAACATGGATCGAGAACTGGGTAGCTTTAGAAGGGAAAGAGGAGATGATGAAAGCAGAAGCATCAGAACAGAGTATGTCGAGAATAACTGTGGAGGTTTTATGATAGAGGACAATTTGGGGAAAGATGGGGAGGGAGAAGAAGAGGATTCTAATGTGAATCAAGGTTTTGATTGGGGGAGAGGTGGTGATCAAGAAGAGGATGATACAGGTTTGGATTCAGGTGGTGAATCAGAATATATTGATGATGGTAGTGATTGTGTAGGAACCACGGATTCAGATGACGTTCATGTTACTGAGTGAATTAGATACAGAATTGTTTCATATTCCTTTGATTTCTTAATCTTTTCCCTTCCTGGTTGCTTTTCAAATGGTCAAGAAAGTTTCAGGTTACTGTGGATCATCTGGGTGAGTATGCAAACAATGGTTGATCACTAGTTCATTAATACACAATTACATTACGGAGAATAACTCTTTCATTCTGAGACTTAAACTGCTGAAGTGCCTACCCAAAGCCCAATTTACATGCTGTTTTGCGTAGATTTTTCATGGGTTTAGATGTTCCACTTGTGGAAGCGATGATAAGAATTCAAAATTTGGATTCTGTTTTGTGGTTAAGGGGAGCTTCTCGTAGAAGAGATGAAGTTTAAGAGACATCCTTCAATTGGATGATTTAAAACTTGATACCCTCTTAGCAAAATGCCCTTGTATGTTCTTCGCAATTTTGTTAGGATCCTGTTCAAGTTTCATCTGCAGTAGAAGAATGCTTCATAAAGATTAAGTCAGATTTCCAAGGGTTTGGAGATAGTGCTTTCCGTTGCCAATCTTATCCAGATCAGTCAGAGAAAATATGTAACAGAAAAGTTCGTAGAAAATTTGAAAGACACTGCAGTGTGACAAGAAGATTAAGTATCTAAGGAAGAGATACTGTGCTCTAATGTTTGTCAGTTGCATAGACCATGTATTCTTGTAATTTGCTTCCGAAAATTATATTTTACCACATTCTCAATGCGATCATAAATTTAGAAACTTATTACTACCATTTTGATTTTGAATGTGTATTGTTGGTTAAGAAGTTAATAAATGTGAACTCTACGGTTGCATGGGTATATTTTGAAAGGGCTCCAGTGAAGTGTCCAGCAGTAAAGAGCTGTTCACAGAATATTTTTTCAGTAAATAATCTTCAAACTATATGAATCCTTGACTCAAATACCCTTGCAAGGATTAGAACTGATAAAGTGGATATGAAGAGACCATAATCTGCGTTAAGCCGTTAATATTAGTCGACTTGCCAGACTAGAAACATGTCAGATGTGCTACTTGTTCCATACTTCCATGATGCTCAACGCCCAGTTAGAAACTTAACTATTAGCACTAATAAATGTGAGAAGGAATCAGTGGTTATTCTGAAGTTATGTAGGTCTGTGTTACACATACACATACACTGAAGCGTAACCTTTTGCAAATCATTCTACGGTAGTCAGAGCTTCCAGATTTCTGCTGCAAAGCTTTTCAAGATCTGAAATGTCAGGTGTGTTGTTTTATCAGTCATGGAAGATACATTCAGCCAAATAATTAATAATCACTTATATAAATTCATGTGTATGTCTATGCTTTTATGTCTTGTTTGAAGCTCCGGTCAAGGTCATCTACATGCCCAATGTGGGAGAATAAGGTATTCGCCTCTTACCTTGTTGTTTGCCTTTCTGATATCAGGTTTTGGTTTTCCATGTGGGTCGTTGCCAAGGTCTGTATTTAACCCACTTTATTACAGCTCTGCTGGGTTTTATGGTTTTGACTAGGTTGAGCCAAACATATATGAAAGTCTAAATTCGCCCTACGGTTAATGAATTTAACCGTATGTCAATGTGACTATGGTTAAGGATCACACTATCACCTAATTAAAAATTACNGCTTCTTGGAGTCTTTGCTTCGCAACGAACCGAATGACTCACTAACTCTAACTCAAGTTACATTGACCACCTTGAGTTTACCTTTGACACGAAATTCGACAAATATGTCATGAGTGAACTCATGGACCTAACAATATAGGCTATCTATTAAGGGTGTTTTATGTTTAAAGGTTACAGAAGGCAGGGACGGGATCAATGGTATTGAGGTGTGGAGGCAACATATCTTCCTGAATCATGGATTTGTAATTTGTTGCTCACTGGAGAAAATTGAGAAGAGGGAATACTCTTGTAACCTCGAGATAATGTTGAAGTGGTTATGAGTATCATCAAACAAGATGGATCTCGCACCTGTTCTTGTTTGACTTTTTTTCAATTGATTGTTCAACTATAATTTTTATGTAGCTAGTTAAGGTTCATTATTTCCCCTGTTTAGTCCCATACTTCGGAGAAAAGATGATTGTTGTTAATTTCGATTTGACATTTGTATCATCATATAAGAAAGTATGTTGGAGTTTTGGGAACTCTCTAGTGATTTTTAGTTAATTTGATATTCAATGTCTTGATCTACTGAGCACTAAACTGGTGTTTTTTTTTTTTTTTTTTGGGATATGAATCCTTCTTATATGTTATTATTGATAGCTGTTGGCCCTTGCCTGAATTGTAGAAACTAGAAAGTCTACAGTCTTTTTGAAACACATTTACTAATTCGAAACCAACTTTTGATCAATGATCGATCAAGGGTACCCATATATTTGTGACACTCGAGAGAATTTGAATGTGGTTTTATGGAATTAAATCAGGGACTCATTTCAAGAGTATAGATAATACGATGGATCCAACTACAACATATCAGTGTCAGTTATCACTAATTACGGATAAGGATAGTAGCCCTTTTTTTTTTTTGGATAAGAGATTAGTAGTTTTTTATTGACTAGTCCTTTATGGAATAATGGCTTCTTTTTTTCTATTTCTTTTTTAATAGAAATAAGGGATAAGTTTGTTCTACAATTTATTTCTATTTCTAGACTCTTTGGATTGTCATCTATATAAACCTAGTATTGGTCAATTGTTAAGTAATCCATAAAGATCATATATGTATGATTGCTTTATTTCCTCAGAAAGGTGGTAAAAGTAAATTCAACTGATGTAGGGTGCTTTCTAACCTGCATATTTTGTAGATATTCTTCTTTACATACCTGTGAAAAATGTTCCAAATTTAAACACATTAGCTCTTTTTCATTGCTATGGTGCAGTTGATTTCAATTTCTGAAACATTCAAAAGCAGGAATTCTGATCATATCAGGAGAACACAGCCTCCATTCGTGCATTAAATGGGGGAGCCCGGCATACAACAGACACTTTCTGAGGTACTAGTGAAGATGAAGATGAAGCTTGTCTTTGAAGTTGCGGCAATTCTAATTCTCTTTCTGGTCTAAAATAAACTGTCATGCCAATGTTTCTGAAGCTTGTTTTATCCATCTTCTGGCAAATGCTTCACAGAATGAACCTGAAAACGTGGTGGAGCCCGAGATGTCATGTAGCAAAACCAGATTAACCTGATTACAGGTGTTATCAGTTAGAACTGCTTCTTACATCTAGATCGAGGTTTGACATTGAAGTGAGCATCTAATTATTGAGAGAAAGCTTTTAAAGTGGGTTTTTTCTGCAATAATAGTTGTTGAATTGGCGAAACTCTTGACGTGCATATTCATTCTCACAATTTGCTTAAATTTGCAGGGCCGAGCCAATGCAGCTGGGGAGTCAACCATGCAGTGAACTTTCATATTCTTAAAAAGTTCTCCTATGGAGTCTGATCAGGTTTGCAAGCATTTTGAGAAATTTTTCCTTTTGTGATGAAGTATTTACTGATATATATATATTTTTTTTATCATAGTATTTGACCTAACCAGACCTTTAAAAGCATTCAGAACCTACAAACTACATATCTAGAGTGTGGAAAGCAAGTATATATTCCGAGACAAGTATGCATATGACAGGCATGGTTCGCTGACTCGGACTCGGCCGAGTCGGAAAACCATGATGACAGGAGACTGACCATACTGAGACAAAGTTCATCTGTTCAACTTTTGTTGTTTATAGACAATCATTGATGTATCTTATGGATTGTATCTTTAACTTATGACATTGACAGTTGCTGTCAATGAAGTCGGTGTTGATGAGGTGGGCGTGGTGTTGCCAAACAAATTTACACACTATTGCAGAAAATCTGAAATGAACGAAAATAACCAACACTAGCTATGTGATCCACCCAGATGTAGGGTTACGTCGACCGAGTAATAGAGTTCCATTATACTTTTCAGGTAAAAGATGAAATCGAGGGTTTACACAGTTTTTTTTTTTTTTTCCCTTTCTCGCACTACCCTTAATTATCGAGAAAACAAGAAAAAATATGTTTTCATAACACCATGGTAAGAACCCTAGAATATTTTACCAGGGTTGTCAACAGGTTGGCTCTGGTTCTGTTGTTTAACTACCCAAAATTGGAACCTATTAAATAAGTCATCTCCGTTCTTGCTGGTTCTGGTTTTGGTACTAAGAGAGGTGGAACTAGAATCAGGATAGTTGATTTCCAATCTGGCCAGTTCACATTTTTTTTTGGTTGTGGTTTGCCATTAAATTTGACCCATGTAATATGTTTGAGCCCTCTTTTCACCTGTGGTGGCGACCTTCATATGTTCATGGATGTTGGTGATATATCTTTGGTAGCCACTAGCGACTCTTTTGTATGATCTTGCCGGTGTTTCTACGCTTCTCACACACCTATTACTAGTCAACTATATATCTTCGCATTGTCGTTGTAATCTAGGCAATAGTCCCTTTATCGAGAAAAAAAAACACAAATATCCATCTACCCAGATAGCCAAATCAAACCACATACGACCGATTTTTCATATCTCTAATTTTGTATTTGATTGCGTTTGAATTCTATTGAATTGGATTAGTTTTGCGAAAACAACACAAATTCGGCTGTTTGTTTACAATTTGGATTTCATGGAATTGTAGGCCCACTCACTTATAACCGTGACAAATAGGAGTGTTCAATGTAATTCCGCAGAATAAACCTCCTTGGCTCCTCCAAGAAATATAATTCTATAGAACTAGGGAAGATAGATGTATCTCTGCTGAACACATTTCTTTGCAATCAAACATAACCTAAATATAAAGGCGATCCATCGCCTTGGAAACAACTCCAAAATGAGTCATTTACATTTCGTCTATGACTATGAAGGTCGCAGATATTACCACACAATTAATTATTATACCCACACAATTTTTGGACAAATTGTTTGTCGCAAACTCAAAATCGATAGAACAAATTTCATAAAATGATCTGTCGGTAACTTAAAACCACCAAACCAAGTGTAAACGATAAGTCATTTTGTATTATCAGTTGTATGGAATCGACAATATAGATTTGAGTTGTGTGGATTTAGCAAAAAATTGTGGGGAAATATTAGTGGTGGACTACAAAAAGAGGTTGAATATTTCCACCTTGTGTTTTACATGCTACACACTTATGCCCACCTTGCTTTTACACTCAGATTACACCCATTATGGGCCCTCGCGCGGAAATGATCCACGACCATTTTTTCTTCCTTTGTTAAGATGATTTTTTCTTTATGTAAATCAAAAAGTAGTCCTTGGATCGCCTTTATATGGACTATGTAGGCTGTGTAAATTAGGTGAAAGAGTAAATGCAATGTTAATGGAGAAAAAAGAGGAAGATTAAGATGGCGATCGGGTTGCATAAACCCCATATGTATGCTATCAAATCACTTTAAATTTCTTGTGATGATGTAAAGCCCAATGTCATTTAAAGTCATTTGATGGCATTCGTACGGGCTCTATGCAACTCTATCACCATCATAGATTAATTCAAGAAAAGTGGCTTGTTACGCTTCTAATGCCAACGTAAAGAACACACCTAACATAAAAAAAATACATGCGACGTACATGTAGACAACTCATGGATGTATGAAGAGGGCCTTGCCAATATAAGGATGATTTAGGTGAGTCAACTCGGGATTGGCCAATGTTTTTTTAACAAGTTATGTTATAGTCTGTTTGGACAATGGATTTGAGGGAGGGATTTTGTGGGGACCAGAGATTTGGTAGAAAAATTATGTTATATTTTTCCTCAAAATTCCTGGTCCCCACAAAATCCCTTCATAAAATCCCTTGTCCAAGCAGATTATTAGATGAATAATGCTAAAATTACAACAAAATTTTACTTAATTTTCTACCGAAAGCTAATGAAATTATTTTCACATATCTTCGTAATTTGCATTCATTCCAAAGTGATATGCATTCACTGTAAATTGTGCTGTCGGTAGAAAATTTTGTGTGGCTTTTCCATTAGCCTAGCATCACTGAATTTAGATACCCTTGATTTAGAAACATGATGTCGACGCATGTTAACCACCAACCCAAACTTATGTTTTCTATTTATAATCACAAAATTACCTGTCATTCATCTGGTACGACATTTAATGATACCCCAAAATAAACGGCTCAGATTCACCTAACAATGTTTATTTTTAGTTAGTATACAACCGGACCTAGTTTAAGTTCACCAAACTCTAGAAAAATCATTGATTGCCCTAAATTTTGAACACCCAAAGACCGATTCCAAGGTTGGCCCAATTTTTGATAACCTCAAAACGGACAAACCACCGGATATTCCGGTCACAACAAATGTTGTCCGAACACATTTCTGTAAATCTTTTCAAATAGAAGGGTATTTTCGGAAACTAAATTTACCTCCGCCAACTGTGTTAACCTTACCACCGTCTGCTCTATCACGATAAGAAATCAACGGTTGTGAAGAAATGTTTGACTCGTGTACGGATTTTAAAAAGAATGATTGGAGTTGAGTCGGATTTTTGATGTTTGACCAAAGAAAAATCAAGAAGGAAAGGGGCCATGGAGAGGGTTTTTGTCTGGTGAGAGAGACAGAATTTTAGAGAGAGAAAGTAGAGAGAGAAAGAGAGAGCGGTGATAGAAATTCTGTCCTTTTCCAAAATTCCTTTTCTCTCCCCCCAGTTTGTTCCTCTGTTAAACGGGGAGAGAGAGAGAAAGAGTGAGATTTTAGAGAGAGAAAGAGAGAAGATTTCTCTTCTGGGTTTAGTTTTTTTGCTTTGCTTTTCTAGAGGTGGGTGGGTGGGAGAAGTAGAAAAAAATTAGGGTTTTTTCGTGTTGTTTGTGTCTCTGGTGGAAGAGAGCCATCATGCATGTAATGCGTCGACTCAAGAGCTTTGCTTCTGGTCGCTCCTCTATTTCTGATCCCGTAAGTTTTTTTCCCCCCTTTTTCTTTTGTTCTTTCAATCTTTGATTTTTGCTAGTTTTGTGATTTCTGTGTGAGATTTTTTATGCTAATAGAAGTATAGAATGCTTTTCAGTTTGTCGAATCTGATGAGGATTCGATTACTTTTGGGTTTAAATCGGGTTAAAACAATTTGGTTTTAGGGGATTTGTGGGTTTAAAATGTGTTTATTTGGATCTGCATTTGTGATTAAACTTGGATTCTGGAGACAGATTTTCAGGTACCCAAATAGGGTTACGGTATTGATTAATATATTTATCTTATTCATACTAAAATGGTAATCCAAATAGGTCGCAATTTATTAAATGTGTTTTTTTGACCTAATAATTACATACCCTTTTTTAAATTTTAGTGTACCCTTACTACTAGAACAAAAAGTTGCTATTTTTATCATCATCTTGCCCTCTTGCCTACCTATCATATTTTCAGAATCCCCAATCTTCGCTATTGTTATTATTATATTACTTTGTGATGAAGCTTTAATTTTAATTTGTATCAGGGCGGGGATTGTAATACGAAAAGAGTGAAGGTTGAACAAGAAGTAGAACATGAGTTTAAAGTGGAATCGCATTCTATGGATAAAACAGATAGTAGCGTAGAACAGAATATGGCTTCTACTTCGCAGGAAAATGGTGCAAGCACATCTGATGTTCCATCTATTCCTAAAACAGAAAAAGCTGGTTTTGATCAACTTCCAAAAGAAATGCATGAAATGAAAATCAGAGATGATAAAACCGATAATGATGATGATAAGGTGCAAATGGTATCTCCTTGTTTTCATTATATTGGTTTGTGTTTGCTTTCTAGTTTATGGGTATTCGGGGATAAATATTTGCTTGTGGCATTCGGATTGTAGTTTTATTGATTATAACAATGGATTATGCAGAGTATGGAAGCCACTGTTGTGAATGGTAGTGGAACAGAGACGGGTCAGATAATTGCTACAACAATAGGGGGTCGAAATGGTGAGCCAAAACAGGTAATGTTATTTCCTAGTTTAAATTTGTTAACTGTGACATGCCTTGGATTGTTAACTTCTGTTTTCTATTCCTTAATAATGGTTCTTAATGGTCAATATGGCAATTAAGCTGATAAAATTTTCCATAAAAATAGAAGCTAATAAAAATGGTTATTGATTGGATGACAGACTATTTCATACATGGCAGAACGTGTGGTTGGCACTGGTTCATTTGGTGTTGTATTTCAGGTATACTGAACTTGTTTGATTGCGTGCTCTATTTATTCTATAATGCATTTGCCAGATTTCATTTATAATTTTTTATGCAGGCCAAGTGCCTGGAAACAGGCGAAGCAGTTGCTATTAAGAAGGTTCTGCAGGATAAGAGATATAAGAACAGAGAACTTCAAATTATGCGCTTGTTCGACCATCCTAATGTAGTTCAACTAAAGCACTGGTTCTATTCAACCACTGAAAAAGATGAGGTGTTCCTGAACCTTGTGCTTGAGTATGTCTCTGAGACTGTTTACCGAGTTACGAAGCACTATAGCAGGATGAACCAACATGTTCCCCTTATCTTTGTACAATTGTATACTTACCAGGTGAACTGTTAATTCATGCATTTAATTGTACTTTTTTGTTGGTTATGAAATGATATTGTTGCATTTCATGTTGTAGGAGGTATTTCTCTTTTTTGGGCGTTTTAACTCTGACCAAAGTTATAATTTCTTTTTCCCTTTGTAGATCTGTCGTGCACTTGCATACATACATGGTGTTATCGGTGTGTGTCATCGTGATATTAAACCACAAAATTTATTGGTATGGTACTGCTGCCTCTTGGTTCTTATCTTTGATTATTTCATGTGTTATATTGGATGACATTTCAAATTAGGGGTCTCTATTTTTTTAAATGTTTTGTTTGGATCATTATTCTTCGACAACTACGAGCCTTACATGGGCATAACTTGAAGGGATAAATGTTGGTTTTGTTGGTGCAGTATTATATCAGTATCCAATGGAATTCATAACAATAAAATCGTAATAGTTTTGGTATATTATGTTAATTTGATTGCAATATGCTTCAAAGATCTCACTAATCTTATCATTTCATTGAGCTCAATGAAATTGTGTGCCATATTAGCCTTATATTAAATACTTCATCTGAAAGTTTGCTGAATCTTGATTAAAAAAAAATTAGGTTGAAAGTTCGATATATGTTGCAGGTCAATCCGCACACTCACCAGCTAAAGATTTGTGATTTTGGAAGTGCAAAAATGCTGGTATGTTAGTTTTCCTGGTACTTGAATCTACTCTTATAATATGATAATATTATAAGGATTTACATTTTTGTTTGCATTGTTGCAGGTGCCTGGTGAGCCCAATATATCATACATTTGTTCAAGGTACTATAGGGCTCCAGAACTGATCTTTGGAGCTACTGAATACACAACAGCTATTGATATGTGGTCCGCTGGGTGTGTTTTAGCTGAGCTGCTTCTAGGACAGGTGGGTACTATGAAGTCACTTTGAGTGTTGAGACCAGTTGAGATTTAATTAAATCATTGCTTTTAGAGTGTTTATTCTGTGTAGGAGATAACCGTTCAATCTTTTCATGGCATACAAGGATGTGCAGGGGATTAAACATCTTATTTATTGCATGAGCAACTGATTGATTTTGCTCACTTAACTTTTTTCTTACTTTGTGTTCCTGAATTGCCTGTTGATGATATCTTCTTGACTCTATTCGTTACAATTTCGTTTGAATAGCATAATTATGCAGTATGCAGATCATATTGAGTTCGCTCACTGTCTTTTCTTTGTAGATTCTTATAAAAAAAGAAACTAAATATTCAGGGTACAGTGTCGGGTTTAGTCTTTCCTTTTATCTATTAATCAGAATTGCCTTCATAATTTTGGGATTCTGGATGAACATTGACCCAAGTGCTGTTCTAGCATAACTGTTTACTAATGTTAAAATATATGCTAGACAATTTGTGTGTTCTTTTGGTTTGCTTCATTTTGTATCACCTTCGTACTGTCCAAAAATTGTATCTTCTTTCAAGCTTCCTGTTTCTAGAGTGCCTTGGTAGAATTCCAACATCTATTGGCCTATAAAGAATTAAATTATTGGATTCTAATCTCTCATGTGAAAATTCTGATATAAAAAAACTCTGATGTGAACATTTCATGTGGTGACTGAGGTTTAACTGTGGTGGTGCATGATACTCAGCCTTTGTTTCCTGGAGAAAGTGGTGTTGATCAGCTGGTGGAAGTCATTAAGGTATACCATCAATTATTTGTTTTATGTTACATCTGCTCAGAGTACACATTGTTCAGTCTCCTGAGCGAGTTTGTCATATTATCAGGTTTTGGGAACTCCTACGAGGGAAGAGATTAAATGCATGAATCCAAATTACACAGAGTTCAAATTTCCTCAGATAAAAGCTCACCCATGGCACAAGGTCTGTGTACAATTTTATTGGGACGTGTCTTTCTGTATGATCTCTCTTTATTTTAGTTAATTTTCTGATCAGGTGTAATCTCCCTGATAATTTAAATATTCAGTTGTAACTCTATAAAGATGTATTTTTTGCAGGTTTTTCACAAGAGAATGCCTCCTGAAGCTGTTGATCTTGTATCAAGGCTGCTCCAGTATTCACCAAATTTACGGTGCACTGCAGTAAGAAATTTTGTTTCCTTCTCAAGATGAAAATATTTTTGTTATCAATTTTACTGGGAATACATGGATTCAATTGCTCGATAGTTGGATTGATGAATGTAAATTTAGGTTAACAGTGGAAATTAAAATCGGCATAATGATCAAATGCATGACTATGAATAATTACCTGCTCAAAATATCCACATATTTGCAACAACTGTTTAATAATACAGTGAAATCCATCTCCACTCACATTGACAGTGGGAGGACTCTGAAATGCACCATCATCTGGATTGTACTCTGAAATGTCACTTCGTGGCCCTGTTTCCACATAGTCCACCGTAAAAAAATTTGCTATGTCTGCAACTGTGCATCCTTCGATTGGTTTCTCTCTTTTCCATGCGCATTCTGTCTGAACCTTTAAGACTCGTTTCTTTAGTTGTTCAATGTAATCTTCCATTATTGTTTAAAAAATCCAAGAAAATAATTGTAAAAGAAGTATATTTTCTCACAACTGTTGTAATCCTGGCTTTCTGCAGTTGGAGGCATGTGCACACCCCTTCTTTGATGAGTTGAGAGACCCAAATGCTTGCTTACCTAATGGTCGTTCCCTTCCGCCTTTATTCAACTTTACACCTCAGGGTAATCTAATATGCCTCTTGTCATCTTGTGTTTGTTACTTATTTACTTATTTATTTTTCCCTTTGTCGCTAGTTCTCTTGTTGATATTGCCAATCTCTCTTGTCGTGCCAATTTTTTTTTTTTGCAGAGCTAGCTGGTGCATCTCCTGAACTGCTGCAACGCCTAGTCCCCGAGCACGTGAAGAAATGAATTATGGTCCCCTCCCTGAAGTAGTTAATTTAGATGGGCTCTAAGATGTGAAATGGCCTGCCCAGGCCATGTTAGCTTTGGCCTTGTACTGAAGCTTGATTCCAGATCCCAGAACCCACCGGCCTTCGGCCTTGAAGATTGGACATTGACATAGAGAGAGGCCAGGCACACTGACAAGGGCAGTTTGAGGCAGAGGCAGCGGCTAAGTACATGTTGTACGGGTTCTTTTTTCCAGATGGAATTCCAGGAGAAAGTAAGAGGTTACGGTGAATGCAATTTGGTTTTTAGACAAAGTGAGGCCACGACATTATGTCTCTTACAATTTATTACTTATTGTTATATAATATCCTTACTTTGATAGGTGAACACTGCACCTAGCCACCTACTACATATTCTCTCTCAACACTCCCTCCCCCTCTCAAAGTAAAGAAGGAAAAAAGATGGGTATGAACGTTTTTAAATGGTAGGTGTTTCTGTTACGACTTACGATTATGTCGTTTCCTGCTTTGCTGCTACAGTTCCAGTTCAGTCATACATAATTCATCAGGGTTTGAAGATGTTATGATGGGAAAGTTTGAAGAAATGACAACTCTTATTTGAATTTCTTTCTTGGTAGCTTATGTTTTCTTTTGTTGGGGGGTCTAACTTCGGTCTAAAGTCGATTATAATAGGGTGCAAATCCAGGGATCCTGTAGCATTTCACCAAGTATAAAGGCAGTCTTCTGTGTTCAGCAAAGCTATCTGAGAAGCAACAACATAACCATATAACCTTCTTAAACTTAGAACCCTCCAAGAAATTTAGGGTACAAGAAAAGAAATGGATTTTATTTGATAATTGGATGTCATTGCATGCAATGTTTGGTTTGAATGTATTCCTATGTGAGGAGTAATGAAAATGTGCCTCATCATTCTTTTTGTGTTTACTTCAGAAGATAAGGGTTCTTGCATGTGCTTTGCATATATTGTTTACATTGTTTAGTGTGTTTCTTGCATTGGGTGTGCATCAAAGAATCCTACATTGCTTGGTGTGTTCCTTACATTGGGCCAGCACTGCATTAAAGAATCGCACACGTTGGAAGGGTATTTTTGTAATTTTCTTTAGATATGGGTACTTTTGCAAACTTCAAAAAATCAAGTTTTACTACTACACCATTTTTTTCTTTATTAAAACGACACTTATTGGTCAATGAGGGTGCACTTAGAAATGAAATAAAAGCTTATTTTAAAAACAAAAAATCAATTCTTGAATGCAGAAAGTGGGGTGTAGAGGCATTATAATGGTAGAGATTAGGTTTTGGTCAAATACCTCGGATTTGGTCCCCATGAATGAAAATAAAAATACAAAACTAGATCCTATTGCTGCATTCTTTTGCTCTTTCTTATTTTTCTTATTTTTTTTTCCATTCTTTATGAACAGTATGGGACTCTTCTTTCTAGTAGGCAAAACTAAGAAACACGGGGCGCCTCTGCTACATAATTGAAGTTAAAAAAAATCAAATACAAAAGGAGGACTGGAGGATGATCAGCCGATTACACACTTTGATTCATGTGTTCCTCGTTGCTTTCAAGCATCATCCCCTTATTTAATTAATCAAAGGTGACACAATTATTGAGTACAAAAATTAATTAATTTTAGAATAATTTTGACTTCATTGTTTTTTAGGTCTGAATTTAAGATACTCTTAGGGTTTTTTAATTTTTATTTTGATAATTTATGTAACCACTTGGATTTTAGTCAAATCATCATTGACTAAAAACACACACATTTATTGGTCTCTATCCAACAATCCCCTAGACTAAGGGGATCTTTAGATTTTGTTGCTCCATGTATTTTCTTGAAGCAATAATACACAATTCACATTCTTTTAATGATATATAGGGAGATATTTTGCTATTGTTCTTTAGAATTTTTTTTTTTTTTGGTTTCTTTAGAATCTACTAACCCTAACATGTTGACATATACATCAATACATCATTGTCATTAGGTGGCAGAGGTAGTGGTGAACAGAATCTTCTAAAATAAATAATCCAACTTAAGAAAATTAAATACATCTCATTTACATAACCTTTTATTTTGAGTCGTGCCATTCTAAGCTGCTGCGTAGGGTGACAATCGTGTAATGTCACTAAATACGGCGTGATTAAGAATTTAAGTAAAGGAAATCGTTAGATTTTGAGATTTCCTCCTCCACAATTTAAGGGGTGAAAAATATAACTAAGGTTTGTATTGAATATCAAAGTTACGTATGATGTGTCCAGGTCGGTAGAGGTAACCTTGAATTAAACTGAGGAATCCAGCAATTCGTAAAGGACTGTCACTCTCCTTCGAGAAGAAAGGGAGGCGGCTTCCGAGATAAGGAATGAGCGTGAGCGAAGAAGAAGAACGAATATCCTTAGAGACAGAGAGCTAGTCTGAGAGAGAGAGGGATAGAGATAGAGAGAGAGATGGAGAGATCCTCTCTCGGTATCCCCCCTTTGGGTATTTATAGCCTTACCCTCTTGGGGTTCTTCTTCTCCTTCCTCCCTCATGTTCTCTTTCCTCTTTTAGGAAAAGACAAAATCAGAGGATATTCTTGACACGTGGCCGGAGGGCCACTCTGTCAGGTGTCAGGGCGGTTTCCTGACAAGAATCTTCATGATTGATACGGAAGATATCCTAACAGTTATTACTCAGACTTTCTCCTGGCGTCTCTCTCTCCTCATGAGGAATATCTTGGCGGGGGCGCCCTGGAGGGGGGCGCCCTGCTATAATGGCGCCCTGCCTCCAGGTGATGGCGCTCTAGCGCCTCCTACGTGTTCTTTCTTCTCTTGCCCTCCAATCCTTTTCATCTCGTTTGACCCCCCTTTTTCTTTCCACAAAAAAAGGAGCGAAACCCTCGTTCAATGATGTTGTACCCCGAATAGACGAAAGCATCCATGGTGATACTGCTCCCGTGGCGCCCACGTAGCGCTGTTCCAAACGCATCTAATACAAGGTTTTCAAATCTGACAGTTCCATCGACGTAACTTTTTGATCATGCGCTTTAAGTAATATCGCACAAGGTATTTTTGGGTAGCACCATTTTTTTTTTATTGAATATTTGTTACGAGTTCTAGTGATGTGCTTAATTAAGATCGACCCTACATAATTAAGCTGTAATTCAGGGCCCAAAAAGAGCAGTCTTGAAATACATAAAACATTTAAAAACCTCAATTAATTAGAAATCATTTTATTATTATTTCAAATACGGTTTGTATGTTCCCTAATTGGGTTCTAACTTCTAAGGAAGGGAAAGGTATCATGAATTCATGACACATAATTGCATATTAATAACTAATCTAGATGAATTATGACTACTAAATGAGTGGCAGACAAATAATAGTTTCTGTATCTTTATTATAAATTAAGCTAAAGTTTTCAAATGTGGTTTATTAATTTAATTAATATTAAGAATACAAAATAATATAATTTATTTCATAATAAAATCTAGTTTTTTTTAAAAAATTTCTTTAATATTAAAATTGTTAGCTAATTATAAGTACAAACAAATATATAAAAGAAAAATAAGAATATAAATAAGCAAATATTATATTTTTTTCAAAATTCCTGGTCCCTACAAAATTTCTTGTCCAAACTGACTAAAAGTTTATTTCCACCAACGAGCCTACAGAAGGTGTTATGAATGATGTAAAATCACTACGAAAGACATGATTTTTTTTTTCTTTATTTCTTTAAAGATGACCTTTTGGATGAGATTAATTCCTTAGTTGGACACAACAACATAATTCAAAATAACCTTATGTCCAACTCGGTAAATCAAAGGGGTTTACGAGACTTGAGCGCAACAACAATAACACTTGAGAAGTGAGATTTGCAGGATGGTGGAATTCACACATCCACATCTACTATTCATTACATCTTGCTTGTAGTAAGTTTAACATTTTTTTTTTCAATTAATACTTAAAAAATTATACATATATATATATATATATTTTTCGTCCAAATCATGAATTAAATAAACAAAAATTACGTGTCGGGAGGTGAGGTTGGTGTCGGTGTTAATAATGTTACTTGGAAGCAAGGAAATTAAATTTGGTCTTCTTTCAAAATTCACTCACACATCCCTTTACCTTACAATTCAATCCTAACTTTTAATAATAATACTGAAAAAGTGAAAAACTTTTCTTTCTTTTTTTTCCAAATTCCTTGAATTGGAAACCAAAAATCCAAAATTTTGTTCCACCTTGCATTCTCTTTAGATTCCAAATTTCCAATTTGCCTAAACAAAACAAAACCAATTAAAAATTCCTCGCAGTTTTTTCAACTTCAAGTCTTGCAATGCCCACCAATTTTGTTTCTTTGTCTCTTGTTTGAAATTGAATACTCCACACCACAGCAGTTGACCTAATACCCCCTTGAAATTCTAATTAAACAAAACCCCCAAAATCTCTCTCTCTCTCTCTCTTTTTTTTTTTTTTTTTTTTTTTTTTCTGGCTTCTCTGATACCTTCTCAGATTTGGGTTCTCTGTTTCTGACTCTCACTGTGTAGGTTCTGTGGGTTTGTGTGGATTTTTGTGTTTTTGGGTTTGTGTATTTTTGTGTTTTAGAGAGAGAAATAGAGAGAGATGGGCAATTCATTTGGATGCTCGGCATCAGGGGAAAGATTGGTATCAGCAGCAAGAGATGGAGATTTGGTGGAAGCAAAGATGCTTCTGGAGTTCAATCCTTGCCTAGCAAAGTACTCAACTTTTGGAGGTCTCAATTCCCCTCTTCACTTTGCAGCTGCCAGAGGCCATACCGAAGTAACTACTTTTTTATATACTTCATCGTTTTTGTCATTCTTAGTTTAGATCTTGATCTCTTTTCCTTTGATTTCATGTAGTTACTTCAGTTTAATTAAACACCCTTCTCTTTATATTGATTGTCTAATTAGATTGTCGCATTGTTGCTCGAGAATGGTGCAGACGTGAATTCTAGAAATTATTGTGGACAGGTAAATTTAGAAAAATTTTCCATCGTTTTGGTTCTGTTTAGCTGTCAATCAGTTTGATTTATCAAATTCAAGCATTTGAGTGAATTGAATTGAATTTTAAGAATGGGTGTCCTTCCTTTACTAATTTGTATAACTGCGTAGTCAAATTCAGGCTCTTAATGGGTAAAATAACCACTTACTCTGAGAGGTGCCACCATGTGTATAACATAATTATGCGGGTCTAATGGGTCCAACCACATTCATCTAACACACCCCATCAGCACTAGCATGTGGGGAACTATTTCAGCAATTTTTTTTTTGCTTAGTGCTAGCTCTGGGACTTGAACTCGTGGCCTCATTGGGTCTCTCTCTTTGATACCATGTTAACAACTACTTACCCTAAAAGCTGTATATGTAAAAGAGGAGTTCCACCATCTCACATTATTATGTGGGTATAACTGCAGTGGGACACATTCAGCCTACACAATCAATATGTTTTGAATCTATACTGACTGGGTTTTTTGTTTGTTTGTCAAAGACGGCATTGATGCATGCGTGCAGGTACGGGCACTGGGAAGTTGTGCAGACACTTCTGCTGTTCCGAAGCAATGTGAGTTTTCATCGTCAATTTCTATTTCTTAGGAGTTTGTTTGTTCACTTTTGATATTTGATGCCTAATAGTGAGATTATGTATTATTCATTTATTATCTTGTGTGGGTTTTCAGGTTACACGAGCGGACTACCTCAGCGGTAGGACAGCTCTTCATTTTGCAGCTGTAAATGGACATGTTAGATGTATAAGACTAGTAGTAGCCGATTTTGTCCCGAGTGCTCCACATGAAGTCATCAGTTCACACACTAATGCTGATGGAGACCAGAAGTCTAATTCAAGCAACAAATTTGACCAACCGTATGTGGTTTGCTTTCCATTTCATTTGTTTCCCTTATAATGTGAGTCCTCATAAAGGCTTGTAGATGGTAACGTTAGAAACAGAAATAGATGCGAGGATGTGGCCCCTTTCAGTGAAGTCCTAATCATGTTTGTAAATCTATTCTTTTGCTCTGTTTATATGCAATTGTTTACCTTTTCAAGACAGGAAAAAGAAAAAAGAAAAAGAAAATGGGTACTTTTAAAATGTGTTAGTTTGCTTTTGTTCTTCAAATTTCAACATGCTTTGACCATCAGACACATCAAAAGTAGTATTTTTGATAAACCAGTTTTGTTATATGTCCAATGCAGTGCACTCTCCAAGTTTGTAAATAAGGCGGCAGATGGTGGTATAACTGCTCTTCATATGGCTGCACTTAATGGGTACTTTGACTGTGTCCAGCTGCTACTTGATATTCATGCAAATGTCTCGGCCGTGACATTTCACTATGGAACCTCAATGGATTTGATAGGTGCTTTATCTTTCAGAGTTGATTTCCTGATCTGACTGTATTCCATTGGTTGTCATTGGTCTTTAATTTTCCGGCCCATGGGTTTCTTTGTAGGAGCTGGAAGTACTCCTTTGCATTATGCTGCCTGTGGAGGCAATTTGAAGTGTTGTCAGGTAATGAAATATTTTTTCTTAATAGTTTCTGCATCAATTTGCTTCCTTTTATTCTTTTCCTGGGAATTTTAAGTCTCTCTTTCTGCAGATCCTTCTTGCAAGAGGTGCTAGTAGATTGACATTGAATTGCAATGGGTAACATGCTCAACTTGCTTTAGCAATTCAAGCGGAATCTAAGCTTTAGCTGCTTGGAAAAGCTTCCTTTTATTGCTACAGTATGGATTAAGCATAACAGATATTTGTACTTTGTTTCAGGTGGCTACCACTTGATGTTGCAAGAATATGGGGGCGTCATTGGCTTGAACCATTGCTGACACCCAGTTCTGACTTGGCGCTACCGACATTTCCTCCATCCAATTACCTATCTTTGCCTCTCTTGAGTGTACTTAATATAGCAAGGTAATTTGATAATTTGTGTCTCAAGTCTCAACTTGCAAATTAGTTATAAACGTTTGATAGCTGCTGAATTCCTTCTTTTGAATAAGTGGTATGCTCCTTTTGCTCCTCGGTACAAATTCTTTTAAGGGCTTAAACAGTAGTGTTTATGCGATGGCCTTGTTATTTATGGATTGGTTCGGTTCCATGTGACAACAGATTTACCTGAACTAGTTGAAACTTTCGGTTGCCAATCGGCCAACCGAGAGGTGTGGTTCTTATTGAACCACACAGTAAGGACCAGAAGTATGTCCAACCGTGCTTAAAAATAATAAAATCTGCTTTTTGTTACATAGCTCTTTACATCTTGAAGAACTTTTGCTTCCAAAAATCTTTTTCACTTTTTTACAATATTACCTAGTACTTTGGTATGCTAGTGCAAGTTGGATTAAGTTGAGATGCATCTTCACCATTGATCTGGCAAACTTATTAGTTTTTAATAAAAGTCATTCTGTTTACTAGGACTTTTTTCATGTAGAAAGAAAAAATAGAAGGGGTTCTGAACATGAAAATCATTGCCTAAACATTGATTTTATTAGTGTCTTAAATTAGTGATTCTCCTGATGATTCACTGCAGAGAGTGTGGGTTGCAATCCTCTACCGCCTCCCCTGATGACAGTGATATCTGTGCTGTCTGCCTGGAGAAAGCATGCACTGTAGCTGCTGAAGGTTTGTTCTTCTATTCAGCTATCCTTATATTTTTACTGACATTCTTGTTGATTCCTTTACCTCTCCCTAGGTTTCCCTTGCTTCTTCCCTACTGCATGAATAGTGCTACTTATTTATACTTGCATGTAGTCTTAAAAATGGCCCAATAATTGGGTAAAGGTTCCTTATTAGTTATTTCTACAATTACAGCAATTTACTTGATTAAAGATTCCATACACAAAATGGTTCAAAGTTCTAACTGGTTGGCCTTTGAGGAATTTTCTTTCTGTAAAACATAAACCCAACCTTGTCAGAGTATAGGACCCCTTCTGGTAAATGTTAACAGGAACAAAGATTTGACGGTGCAGGACCGGACTAGGCGAGAGGTTAAAGTTGACTAAGGAAAGTGGAACTACTTTTCCAGTTACCAGGTTTTTTTTTTCCATCGGGTTTTTCCACTTACCAGATCATTATTGGTCAATTTAGTTTTCTCAAGCGATTGCGATAAAAAAAGGCAAGAACACTAACACGATAGAGACAATAATACTGTTTTAAGAACAAGAAAAGAATTTATACTTCTTAAGACTCTTTGTTGGCTAGAGCTTTTATTTTAGTTCTCTTCATTTGATTTTGGATAGCTCTGTTTTTCATTATGTGGTGGGGTGTTATCGTTCCTGCTTGAGTTATTATTTGTCGTAACATACTATCTTGAGCTCTGCTTGGTATGCCGTGAATATTCGCAAATGCAAAAATTCACGGTTCTTATAGGTACTAATTAAAATTATATAAATCAGAAAAAAATAAGTAAAAAATTTTAGATTGTTTATTTGGTAAGCCCATTGCAAATTTCACTAAATATTTATTATTAGATGCCTTAATCAATCACCTATAAATACATGATGAACGGTGAATTTTTGCATTTGCGAATATTCACAGTGTACCAAGCAGGGCCTTGGTTTTGTGCTTCACATTTTGCTTCCCTAATCCAGTAAATTGTTTGCTAACTTCCTCCATGCTCGAACCAAGTTGAAACTGGGTAATTGGGACAGTTACATTTCTCTCCTGATTCATACATTTTATTCCTTTAAATCAAAGACACCCACCTTAATAGAATTAAACCTTCAAGTAAACTTTTAATAGTTAAAACTAGCATTAGAAACTCAACTATCAGTTCCAGTTATGTAGCACCTGACCTTTTAGAACTGGTCGAGGTTAAATCATCATAATCAAATTATTACTTTATCTGCTTTCAGGCTGCGGGCATGAGCTGTGTGTAAGATGCGCACTCTATCTTTGCTCGGCAAGTAACATACCTTCCGATATAATCGGCCCACCGGGATCCATTCCATGCCCTCTCTGTCGACATGGCATAATCTCTTTCATTAAATTAACCAGTTCTCCAGCAAAGGAGGAGCTCAAACTACATCTATCTCTTGGCCTCTGCACCCCATGCATGCTTCACCACCGTGATCCAGATCCCTCACCAACAACTGTTAGGCCAGAGATTCGCAAGAACCGTGTTGCTTCAGTTTCTTCCGATCTTTTCTGCCCCGTCTCTTGTAGCCCATTCCCTTCAGTTCCCATTCCCTTGTGCACTTGCAATGAAGATTCATGCCCTTCATTTGAACCCCAAGAGGGAGAAAACCAAGACGCATCTCCACGTCAATCACAAGGAACATCAGGAGACCAGGATAAAACAGAAGGCCCAAGACTTGAGAAAACAAGTTGTTCAAGTATGTTTTGGACCAGAAGAAGCTGCCACAGAGAGCATCAATGCAATTCAGAAATCAATGCCTGATTTCTATTGTGAATATTCCTCTTCTTAGAAATTATAATCTCCACGAGTAATGTATGTGCAGTATGTATTACAGTTTTTAAGTTGATTCTGCTCAGGCTAGAACGGGCAATAATTTGTTTCTTGCCCATGTCTGATTTCTTACTTTTGTTCGTAATTTCCTGTTTCGATTGACCACATGGAAGATGTCATCCATCAGGTGTAAGAATTGAAGCAGATAGAACACTTCCAGGGTATTTAACAGATTTTGTTTTGTATGTTGTAACTGATTGTTATTTGAAATCATAGTTACAAGATAAATTCACTCAACACAGAGTAACTTTTGGTGTTTTCTCTCGGAGGTTACTGTTGGTGTTTCTGCTTCCAACTGGTTTTTATGTATGCATAACAGAGTCCTATGCCCGTGCACATGTTTCTTATGCTGGGCGTCATTTTGTCTAACACTTAATGCACCAGACGAAGTCGGCTCATAGAGAGCTGCATTATAGTAGTATAGATAGATGGAGATACAATGAGCCTATGATGGCTAAAGATCATACGTTGATCGGATGGTAGACGTTCGTTCGCATATCCAAGAATATATAACAGAATCTTATTATTTGACATTGAAATCGACGAGAGAAACACAAGTTCCATTGTAATTGCCAAACACAAAGCAATCTTCTCTGGTTATTAAATGTTGATAAAACCTGGATTTCATATGGAATTCAAGCTCCAAATTCCAACATAAAATCCCTCACCAATAAAAGTCCAGTTTTCATGGAAATGAGAATTGAGAGATTCAGCCTGTCACTCTAGGTTATGATTAAAAAAAAACAGAGTGATGTCAATAGAGAATTTGATTTGGGGGTTACTATATTTCCACCCAACTTTAAAAACACTCTAATCCATTAAAGGCTCCCCAAACAGCTAACCTTCTCTTCTCTATCCCGGTTTCTCTCTCTAAAAATCATTTCTTGTTCGATCTCCTCCATTTAACCACTCGTGCTCAATTTTACCGTAGGATTTTTGGCCAAGCATTATTGATCTCTCTTAGGTCATTGAAAACAACTGATTTCGAGAAAACATCATGATGGTAAAGACCAAAAACGCATCAAATGATCAATTTTTTAAAGTTTTGTGTAAAAAGGCTCGTACTCCTCAGCTTTTTACGGAATTAGAGCTGAAATTTCATTAAAATTAGAGTCTGTCGAAATTTCATGAAAATTTCAACCATGCCAGGTTGAAATTTCAACTCTAGTCGAATTTTTAATGAAATTTCAATGATATTAGTCTCCTTCCCGCAGTATGTGGTAAAGTAAACCGAAAAGTACAGTAAAAACAGTGCAACATTCTTGTTAAGATAGTAATGAAATGCCACGTGTCCCCACATGTGGGAACAGTGACTGATGACATCACATCTTAAATTTTAGATCCTTATTATGATGGAACTTAGATCATCTCCAATGCTCATGTGAATGTGGTAAAATAAGACTGCCACGTAGGATAAATAGACATTCTCTTTAAAAAAATCTTCTCCAATGCTAATGTGAAGAAAGGATGTGATGATGATGTGGCGGTAGTTATTCTGGACATTGTGAAGTAGAATGTCTATTTCTAGACATTCATCTTCACAATGTCTTACGGTCCACATCAGCAATTTTTTTTCCCTCCAAAATTTTTAGTTACTTTTTAAACAAAATAAGTTTGACCCATTCAAAAATTAAGTGCCACATAAGTTAAAAAGTCATCACAAGACATTTGCATTGGAGATGCATTTTTTTCAACAATGTCTATTGTGAAGATTTTGTTGCCACCTAGATTAGACATTGTCTTAAAAGATGTGCCACGTAGATAAGACATTGTCTTATAAGACTTTTGCATTGGAGATGCTCTTAGGTCTTCAAGTGTACAACAAAAAACAACATAAGTGATACGTCCCCCCAAACCCTGTTTTTTAGAGAGAGAAAACATGTACCAGCCTGACCTAATCAATTACAGTACTACACACCCACGACCAAATTAAAACAACACAAACCCTAGAAAGCAGATAAACTGAATCTCTCTCTTTCTCTCTCTCTCTCTAGAACTGTTGATATTTTCTTCTTGCAGCAGTTTCTCTTTGAGCATTGAAGTAAACTGCAGCAACAGGGAGGCCTAAACCATTGTCCTGAGAGAAGCTTCTGGTGTTGAAATGGTCTCTGGATGTTGGTGGTGTCACTGTTTGCCTTCCTTTGTTCTGCTTGAACAGAATGAATACATACCTATGTATACCCACAACCGGCTTTGGACTTTCATAGCTCACAATTTCTTTTCCTATTTAATTGGTTATTAAAGAAAACCCCATTGTAATAATTAGTTCACAATCTTAATTAGTACTGAATAAATTAATTAAGCTGGTTTTAATAACTTGAATTTATGAATTAAAAAAGAAAAGAAAAGAAGGAATTAACTTTTAGAAATACCCACCAAAGGAAGCATCAGTGGTACCAGGAATATCTGTAACAATCCTGAAAGCATAAATTGGTTTCCAATTAGAGATACCCATGTTAAAACAACTAGTACTTTTTCCTTCTTTCTTCTTCTTCTTTTTTTTTTTTTTTACCTCCCTTAATCATGTAGCATATTTGATATAACTCTCTCTTGAAAAACTAGGGTTACATTCCTTACCATTGGGTCCATTGGCTTTTGATAATATACGAACCCTAGTTTTTTCATCTTTATCAATCCCACCTCTCAAAAATTTATTTGGAGGGGTAATCTCATCATATTTGGCCAGATTTCTCCAAAAGTCTGATGGTAATGCAGGGAAGCATTTGTAGTATATATGTCAAAAGAAAAAGAGGCAGGTAATTCAGTTAAAAAGAAGAACTAAAGGAAACCCAAGAAAGTTAAAGAAAGAGATCGAAGAAGAGATCAGTGTTAGGGTTGATAAAGCATGCAAACCAGTGGAGATGTTCTCTTAAGTATGGATCACTTGGGCTTGGAGCATCAGGATCTGTCATGATCTTCAAACATATATATAAGACACAAAATAAGTACTTTAGCTAAACAAATAAAAATCATAAGCTTTAAGTGCATTGCAGTTGTAAGCTTTTATACTCATCTTGTTGGTTCTTCTACTATATAATTTTTTTTGCTTAATTGCTTAGCAAAACAAAAGGCAGGAAAATGGTGCAATAGTATGACAGAGTTGAAAAGAAAACACTTACTACTGTGTAGGCCGACCTCATATCGTCGCCACCAATCTCAACTCGAGGTTTCACAGTTAGGGCAGAAGGCATCAACTCATGACCATTAGAGACTTGCTTGTAATTGGAGTTGTAAGTAACCTTCATTTTCACACTAGGGTTGAACTCATCTACTACTTGTCCCACTACTCCTCCTAAACTTAGTGGTTCTTTTGACTTCAACATGATGATGGAAAAATATACAAGCAGTGAGAGAGAGAGAGAGAGAGAGAGAGAGAGAGAGAGAGAGAGAGAGAGAGAGAGAGAGTTGTAGTTAATGTTGGAGATCTTGGTTATAGATCATAGAAGGTTTTTATAAGGAGATGAATGTGAAGCTTGGCATTGAAGCTTATGTGGAGTTTTTGGCAACCCCCCTTGGAATACAATTGCTAATTTATGAAGTTGCTATTTTTTGAGTCCTTCTTGGACTAGGGTTCCTATTTCATGGATACCTCTTGTAAACCTATAAATAGGGAGGTCCTAGATAGGTTAGAGGTGTGCTAAAGAGTGCCATGAGGCCAATGTAAAGGTGTTGGAGTTCCTAAGGTTCAAGGAGAGGTAAACCTAGGGTTTTGGTCTTCTTGTGTAGTGAGGAATCCAAAAGTGTGAGAGACTTCTTGAGAGAGATAAAGGGTTTGTGAGGATCTAGGGTTTGAGGGTTTCTTCATGGAGGTTGGGGCCCCTGCCCCAACCCAAGTTTCTAGTGTTCTCCATGTGTTCTCTCTTTTGTTACTATGTACAACCATGTAGATAGACTTTCAAGGTTGAAGATGATGTGAGTGTGCTGTTGGGAGTAGTTTAGAGAGTCGATCTCTAATGGATTCTCGTTGGTGTTCTTCGGTAAGTCTTGTAACATCCTTGATATATGTTTATCTGGTTGGTTGAGCAAGAAGCATTGTAATATGTTCTTGATAATAGTGGAAGTTTCTCCGGTGCGCCGATTTGGCCGTGGATGTAGCCCGTGAGGGTGAACCACATATATCTTATGTTGTGGTTGATGCTTGTTTTTATCTTCGTCATTATATTTTCTTGTTGATTCATCGTTATTAAGTCTCAAGATCCTTAAGCCTATTCCGTTGTGCGTCGGAGATGTGTCGTTGGTATGACGAAATTCTTAACAGCTTATAGATCCAATCGAAGTGCTTTTAGATGAAGTGATGTCTGAGGTGAAAGGGAAAAAAGAAATATTTGATAGCTTCCCGACAACTGAAGGGTACTGTAGTGTTAAAAAAAATGTAGAGAAGCCAAAAGATGAGTTTCACAAGATGGTCTTTGGAGGGTCCCTTATGAAATTTTAGTAAGATATTCTCACCAAGTTAATTAGAATTTCATAATGTTGTTGTCTATCTAAGATTGGAGAATACTGGCTTTTTCTTAATAATTTATAATATCTTTGAGAAAATGGGTACTCAGCTTTTAAGGTGCTTCTTTCCATGATAAATATTTAATTTCTATACATAAATTAAGAACATCTTTCAACATATATGCACCCTAGGGAATTTTTGTTTACAGTTAATGAAAAGTTGTATTCAATTACTTAGCCTTAGGAGCCAAAAAGAAGAACTTTGTGTTTATAAAGCTAAAAGGGTGATCATGACAATATGATACACAATTCAAAACTTATTGAAGAGAGAATCATGAAGATGAAATCACAAGGCACAATTGATTAACTATTTGACAGTACTATACTGAATGAGGACTTTAATATGCTTTTAACTCATTTTAATTAGATATATATATATATATATATATCTTATATATGAAAGCTCAATCACCATATAGTTCATGACGGATGTTCGAATAAACCCTGCATCATTATCAGTTTATTTAATTCATGGTGATATAGGATTCATGGTGACAATATTTCTACTAATTTCATCCTAATTAAACCCAAAAATTCTATGAACTCTGTCTGACGATGAAATTTTTTTGTGTTAGTTATGTGTGTGAACAGTGAAGAGCGTGTATCCTTGTTAGAAAAGAATTTAGGTTCATTAATCGAACTAGTAAATTAAGTGTTGTTAATATTTTAAGCTTGGGATTAGACCCCATAGCGTCAAAGTTGTGAAAGAATTGAAGTAAATCCATAAAACTTGGGATGGGGATAAGTGATGAGAATAGTTCTGTTAGAACTAAGCATGGATCTAGGTATGCGATCTACTGAATAATAAATAGAAGTATCGATAGAATCATACCTGATTGATCGCAAGAGTTTGATGGAGGCTTTCACCAAAGAGGAACCTACAACCCTTATGCCTTTAGCAGATGATGAGGCTCAGATTGCATGAGGCTAAGAGTTGACCTCCTCTCTATTTATAAACTGTAACCCTAGATTTTCCTAACCCATCAAGGAAACTAGAGTTTTAGAGAATCTACACTTACCAAATAGATTAGGATTACCACCCAACCAAGAAACCTTAATTCCTTAAACACTTAGTCCCTTCTATTCACACATGTGGGACCACAATATTTCTAATTAATA